>CM076582.1:116322262-116612262 GCA_034641835.2 Pinus albicaulis | reverse complement strand
ATTGCGACCCTTTCCTCCTTCCCCTGTAGAGTCTCCTTCAAACCATTGAAAAACTGATTTAAAAAAAATTTCTCCACCCCTTAATCATGTCTATTTCATGTCTATTTCTGTTTCTTTAATAGGTCTTTTGAGTTTGTTTGATATCCTTGATTTCAGGCTCAAAATCTTGCCTTCTCCATCTTCAATAACCTCGATCTTCAATAACCAATAGCCAATTGCGAGTAGTTATGAGTTATCCATTCTGAGAAGAGAGTGAAAAAGACCCATGCCAATGATCACGCCATATAAAAATGTCAACAGAACCAAGCGAATAATGGAAACCATACGAATTCGATTTTCTTCGTGAAGTTATCCTGCCTCGTTCCTCATATTCCTGTCATATGCAATGGTTACGTTGACAGGTGGTGTATGTTTTAGTGCGAACGTCAACGGCTGGAATTGTAAAGATCCAAGGCACGAGCTTTACAAAATCTTAACTCTTCATCATTTCGATCTTCAATCTCCATAGCTAATTATTCAAATATCTGCGTTAAGAGCATAATAAATCTATCGTTTAATAATTATTTTAATTGTGGCATGGGTCGCATAATAACGTGGCCATATGCCACCAAATTTGCATGGTAGTCAGGAATTATTACATCTCAACTGTAACGAAAACTTTACTGGAATCATGGGTCATATCTGCTAAAATTGGAGCGTTGAAAACTGTTGCAACGTGGCTATTCTTCCACGTAACAATCTCCATCTGTGTGCTGCATGGAACGTTGACTGTCCAAGATTTGTGGATTCTAATGGTGAGATCAATGTTCAATGTTTTTATATTATAATGCCCCTAATCCCGTAAAATATGGCTATTATATCTTGGATCATATCATAACGACATAGCATTTTACGTTGGGTAGTTCTGCAAACATGGCACTCACATCGCTCATTTGTTTGTATTTTTTAAGTTTTAAATTTGTTTTTATTTTGTTTTTTGAATTTAATATTTACAATATATATATATATATATAAATGTTTTTATAATTTTTATATTTTATTTTTTAGATTTTTGATGTTTTTTTAAATAAAGAAAATAATAATTAATCTCATGTTTTTATTTTTTATAGTTTTCTTTAGGTTTTGTACCTAGGATTATTTGTGCTAGGAATAATATTTTAGTTTAGCACTTAGTTTTGGTCTTTAAGATTTTTAGGCTTGACTTTTGATGTTATATTTTTTTATGAATGTAAATTCCATTTATTTTAAGAAATGAATGAAATTTTAAATATTTCGTCACTAATTTTATGATTGGTTTAATAAACTCATTATACATATGATTATAATATAATGTGTAACTTTATAATGTTTTATATATTTTATATGTTTAAATTAAACAATAAAAATATAAAAGATGTATGTGTCATTATATTATAATAATATATACAAATGCAATATGATATGAAGACCAAAAATAAAATATCATCTCATCAAACCCATTTTGTGATGTAGGTATAAAAATAAGCGCATGAGAAACGAACGGATGTGACCAAAAGAAGAATGTAGAGTTATGTTCCAAACCATATAGAAAGAATGCCAACTAGTGCGATCAAATGCCAAATGCGAGGTGATGTGACATCCAAAGGTTTCCCTTTGGTTGTAATTGACCAAAATGGAAATGTTTCCATGAATGCGAAAGAAAGCAAGGGGGGTGCCAAAACATACGATCAAAACCATGAGGCAAGTGATAAAGTTTCAAGAATTTTTCAAATTGCCAATAAGGAAGGGAGTTGGAAAATGAGGGATCCCTAAAATCAAACAAATATGAAAAATAAAAAGCCTTCAAATAAGTGCATTTCACAATGACTAACCCAAATGAGGTCAAAATGAATTAATATAGATCAATAAGAACAAAATGAACCCATTTAGGTCTTTCCTCATTTTCAAATTTTAATAGTAGTACTATCAAGTGATCATTTAAAAGGGTCCCCATTTTTCATTTATAAGTGAAAAATGGGGGGAGTTATATTTCACTACAATAGACGCACAACCTTATCGTATTGGATTTTCACCCTCTTCTTATGAGCTTCGTTAATTGTGGCTAGGTTTGATTCTGCTCATTAAGACATTCCAAATAAACAAGGTGCTCCTCAAGACTGGTAGTGTCTTGAAGAATTTTTACAACTAGTTTAAGAGAAGGAAATTCACATTCCACAAGGAAGATCGATTCCAACCCATAAACTAGTTGAAAAGGAGTGAAACCGGTTGTAGTCTTAACTTACATCCTGTATGCCCAAAGCGCAGGATACAACATAATGTGCCAATTCGATCAAGATTTATTAATTGTCCTTTGCAGGATAACGTTCAAGGATTTATTCATGGCTTCCACTTTCCCATTGGATTGAGGATACTAAGGAGATGAATGCTCCTGCTAGAAACCTAACTTAAGAGCCAATTCAACCATCATATTGTTCTAGAAATGACTTCCATGGTCAGTGACAATCTCTTTAGGAATACCGAAACGAAAAATGACTTGGTTGAATAGAAACAGGGCTGCTGCTTTACCATCATTTACAAAAGTGGGAATAGCCTTGGCCCACTTAGTAATATAGTTCACTGATACAATGGTATACTTATGAACCTTTTTCTAAGGCAGTTTACAAGTTGTAAAATTGATTCCCCACTTTGTGAATGGATCGACTGCAATAACTGGAAAGAGCGGAGCTGGATGAGCGCACATCTTCCGATTATAGACTTGACAAGGATGGCATTTCTTGACCACTCCAACACAATATTTGAAGATCAAAGGCCATAAATAGCCTGCACGCAAGATTTTTTGGGGTTGTAGGAAGCCCAAATAAATGACCTTCACAAGCTCCATTGTGGAAATCATTCAGCATTGACTCAAATTCTTCTAGGGTTAAGCAACGTCTAAGGATTGAATCAACCCCGCGACGATATAAAGTGTCACTGATGATAACATAACTTTTAGCCAAGTGACTCAATTTTCTCTGCTCATCCTTCGAAAAAGTGAGGGGAAACTTTGAAGTATGAAGATATATAATAATATCCCCATACCAAGGATCTTGTGAAGAAATAAGGAAAATATGTTCATTAGGGAAAGATTCCTCATAAACTATTTCTTCTTCACAAAGAAACTCCGAGATTAATTTTGTGAATACTAAAAATTTCTTGGATTTAGCTAATAATAACCCGAGATTGAATTCTTGTAAAATAAAAATCCATCTGTTATATTTTCCCCTAATCACTCGCCTACTAAGAACAAACTGAAATTGATTTGTAGACTCTAAAACAAAAAAATTTCGAAGCAGAATATAATGTCTAAGTTGCTGGACAACACGGATAGTTTCCAAAGCTAATTTATCTACAGGAGAGTATTTTAATTGAGGACCTACCAAGCCTCAGCTTAGATAATACATCACATGCTTAGAGAGAGCATTGTATTCCTAAACTAGAACCATACCAATGGTTGATTATGCCACATCGAGATATAAGAGGAAATCCCTGCTATAATCAGGTGGACTTAGTAAAGGAGCATAGGTAATTTTCAAAGCATCGAACGAGCTTTGAGCGAAGTTTTCCAATAGAAATGGAACTCCTTTTTTCAACAGTCTCATAAATCCCTTTATGATCTCAGCATAATTGATGATAAATCTCCTCTAGAAATTGGATTTTCCTTGGAGACTTTGAAGTTGACGAATGGTGGAGAGGGGATGCAACTTGTTGTCGCTCCTAGAGACAACCTAGAGTTGTGATAGACCAGTGCCTAGGACATCTTAGCATAGCAAGGAGCGTATAATATAATGTGTGAAGTTTTCAACTTCAGCTCACATGCTATCTCCTGTAAATAGGGAAATAAAATAGAATGGGACCAAGACTTTCAGAAACTGACACAGAGACAGGAATATTGTAGAGGCAACATGCAAAACTCCAATATAAAAGCAACAGACAATTCAGAGGCAGCTTACTGCAAAGTGGGCCGATTCAGAAATACCTCACAGAAATAAGTTATCAAAAGGTGTATGTAGTGAATGAATTGTTGGGAAGATATTAGTTAACATTGGGCTGATATCCAGATACACAATACCACCATGCATGGGCTTACCAATCTAAGAATCCATACATAACAGTAGCGTTTTAAAAACACCCTCCCAAAGAAACTAATATAGCAGAAATACGGTTAAGATGAATAATGGAACAGAATATCATGCATGAGCCATATTAAAGCGCTTGACTAATCCAAGCATGGGTATCAACTAGGATAAATCCATACCAAAAATTAGTGAGCCACTCGCATTCCAAAACATGATACAGGAAAGGTGGATGAAATGAAATGATATATTAAAATAACACATAAGAGAAAGTTACAGACTGTGAAATAACAAAGACCAGAATCCTCTTTAACAGATGGAACTCCTCCTCACTGAGACCCCATGGGCTATGAGCCTTCATAAAAAAGTTCTACAATAGGTATACAAAAAGCCTTTCACTGCATAATTTTCTGATAAAATCTGGAACCTTGAATAATCTGTTCTTCGGGTGTTTTATAGAGAAAAAGAAAACTTAATAAATGAAGTAGGTGATGAACCATCCATTTGCTGCATCAGGACAAGATGGCGGAAACGTGCACGCCCATACTGCTTAATGACTTTGTAATGCGGTTTGTACCCTGTGGCCTGCTAACTGAAATAAATGCACTGGGTAGAAATCTCTTCAGGAGCACGGAAAAGCGGTAGAGTCACATAAAAATTTCGTCTTTTCCTGAAAGAAAACGGTGCTGAAAAGAAAGCCTTGAGGTATTTTATGTGTGAATGGTACCCTCTGCCTTCTAAACCCTGGACTACGGCTGAACCTCTTCAATGCCGAACGTTGAATTCCTCGATCATTTGCTGATATTTTTCTGCTGCTCCATTAATGTTTTCATTTGCGAGATCGGCGCCTTGAATGTCCCTGGAGGGTTTGACAGGTTTTAACCCTGCTTCTTTAATGGAATTCTTATCGATTTTCCCTCTTAGGCCTTTCTCCATAATTCAGCTCTGAAAAATGGTCCTTCGATGCGTCCTCTGTCACAGTAATAGAGACCGTGAATAATGATAGTTTTCTGCCGCTGTAAAACCCTGCAAAACCCGCAAACTTGTTAAGAAAAACCATGCACGGAGATGGAGATGCAGTGGGGATGACTGTGTAGCAACGCGGCATGATGAGATGGTGGAAAAATAAGAGGTGATGAAAAAAATGCAGTGGAACTATGGCGGACAGACTGGGCGGAGATTTTTAACGTAAAACAAATGAAGATTTGACTTAAGACTGGAACATATACGAGAGGAGGCAACATGGAACACCCACGTGGAACGAGTGACGGGTGGACGTACGAAAGACTATGTGGAAAGGATGACGTGGTGGTACGAGGTCAATGGCGGGCGTGTGACTAAATCTAGACCGTACGATCTCAGGGGAGATCGACGGTTGAAAAGGCATTGGGAGTGATTGATAGTGGGCTAGGGGTGTATTTGCCGTGGATTAAAACTCATGCAGCTTCAATGCATGACGACCATTAGATGAAGACCTCCAGATCCGATGGCTGTCATGAATATCGCGCTGTGACTATGGATGAACAATAACGCGCGATGAAGGGCGGTTTCTAGGCCGTACGCGGAGACACACGGCAAGCGATGTATGGAATCGCTCCGTTTTGAGAAATACCACCCGCCTCCAAAAAGCGGTGCGATGAATACCACTGGTTTTTGGACAGTGTTTTTGGGCGCGGGGACCACAAGGGTAAATAGACTGCGAACCGTTGATTTGGCAGGATGATCGGACGGTGCTCATACGATTTGGGTGATGAATGGAATGGGCCACAGGCGCAGTGTTGATTCACGAAGATCGTCAGATCTACAAAGATCGATGGCTACTATTTAGCCCGATCATTCGGTTGATAAACACCTAGTTCTTTTGCGCTCGGTTCTGGCACTAGGTCACGTGGAAGAAAAGGTGCAGGGGTCTGGCCGAAAGGTGTTGGGCCTTAAGCATATTTTTGAGTATGGTTCACGGCCTTTTTATGCGATTTTGAGGCTGGGAGAAAGCAACGATAGGCGGATAATGGATTTTTCAGGCCCTACAAGAAGGGATTGCTTGTCAAAGATTCAATGGGGGGCTGAAATGATCAACATCGGCTCCATCTGGGGACGACATGTTCATCCCTAAACGTGTCGAGAACTTCGCAGACCATCAGATACTCTTTTGTGTGAACTTTTCCCTTTGGCATCTCTACTTTTTACTTCATGATTCATCACGACACCCACATTATTCAAACAAAACAAAAAGGAAACTAATATACAATATAATACATCAGGCTGCCTTTGCCTGAATCAGAACTGAAAGTAGGGCTTGAGAAATTGACCATTTACAGGGGCGTCAAGTAAGTCTCCCTGTAAATTCTCCAGCTTGAAAGTGTTATTACCTCCCTGTTCCACAATTTTGAAGGGGCCGAACCAAAGTGGATCGAATTTACCATGTTTTCCTTTTTCAGCCCTCCGGATATCCCACCTGAGTACTAAATCATCGATCTGCAGATTCCTGTCTTTAGCATGCTGATCAAAAGGTGTTTCATCTTCTCCTGATATTCCGTCAGCCTTTGATTTACCTGATTGCGTGTTTCTTCCAATTCCACCAGCTGGTTTATTCTCCTTATCATATCATCAGGCTCTTCCTGAGTTTCTTGCATGAATCTGGTTACTGGTAAGGCTAATTGTATAGGGAATACTGCTGCCCTCCCATATACCAATTAATATGGGGATTTCCCAGTTGCTCTCTTGCTGGTAATTCTATTGGCCCACAGAGCGAACTTTAGCTGGGAATCCCAATTTTTCTGATTTTCATTTATAGCCTTCTTCAGTGCCCTTACCAGAGTTTTATTAGAAGACTCTGCCAAGCCATTTCCTTGCGGATAATAGGCTGTGGAGTGACTTAGTATGATATTATATTGCTGGCAGAAACTCATAAATTTTGCAGATTTGAAAGCCTGAGCATTATCAGTCACTATCTTGGCAGGGCAGCCAAACCTAGATATGATATTCTCTTCCATGAATTTTATTATCACAGTATCAGTGGCGTTCCTTGCAGGTATGGCTTCCACCCATTTTGTGAAATAATTAGTGGCAGTTAAAATCCACTTATGATGTCCACTTGAAGGTGGGTGTATCTCTCCTATAAAATCGATTCCCCATTGCTTGAATGGTTCATCTACATGAACGGGAATCAAAGGAAGAGCTGCTAACTTTTGTCTTTCAACAAATTTTTGGCACTTTTCACAAGCTCTGACCCAGGCCAAAACATCTCCAAATAGTTTAGGCCAATAAAAACCAGCCTTCAAGATCTTGTGAGCAGTGGCCCTCCAGCTGTAATGTCCACCACAAATTCCTTCATGAAATTCGGCCATTATATTCTCCACCTCATCTTCTGTTAGACACAGGAGTAGGATACCTGAGGGATCTCGCCAATATAGCCGGCCATTTGCAACTATGAACTTCTGTGATCTCAACCTTAGTGTTCTATATTTAGTTTTATCACAACTTGGAGGGCAGCTGAGTGTAAGGAGATATTCTACTATCTCTTTGTACCACTGATTGGTGAGGTACTTTATATGTGTTTCTGGAGTAGCTACCCCAATTCCATGTCGTTCTTCTTTCTCCTCAGATTCCTCACTTGCTATTATGGACAAATTTATGCCCAGGGCCTGATATTTTGATTCAGCTAATATTTTGGCAAGCCCCTGTCCTTTGATCAGTTTGGTAGGACGAATGTCCAGATCATATTCCTGTATTTTGGCAATCCACCTCCCCCTTTTTCCTTCACTGTCTCCTTGAATAAGGATATCTTTTACAGCTGCTATAGGTACGAATGTAGTAATGTGGGACTGCAAAATGTACATGCAGAATGCTTTGAGGGATTTTACTAGGGCGTATGCTTGCTTTTCCAATATGTTATATTTCAGTTCAGCATCATGAAGCATTGGCTGAAAAAGGAAATAAGCTACTCATATCCATCTTCATTCTTCTGCAATAAAACTCCTGCTACTGTATGGGGTGAAGCAAATGAAAAGATCATAAAAGGTTTGGAATAACCGGCCCAGCTAGCACAGGGGCTTTAGCAAATGCATTTTTAATCCTGACAAAGGCCTCTCGTGATTCTTGTGACCACTTTACCTCATTGTTCTTCTTCAACATGTCTATTATATGCCTAAATATCTCAGCATAGTTTGGGATGAACCTCCTCAAAAAGTTTATACGGCCAAGGAACACCTGAAATTCTTTTTTATTTCTGGGGAGAGCAATACCATTTATAACCTCTACCCTCTTAGGATCTATCTTCACCCCATCTCTAGTCACAATGTGTCCCAAAATTTTTCCCTCTTCTAATGTAAATAAAGACTTTTGAGGATTTAGAGAGAGACCATACCTTCTGCATTTCTCAAAGGTTCTACGCAGATGCTCAATGTGCTCAGTATCATTCTTTGAAAATACAGTGATATCATCGAGGTAGACCACCAAGAATTTATATTTCTCCCCAACAAAAGAAATGTCCATGGCGCTCTGAAAAGTGGCCCCTGCATTGATCAATCGAAAAGGCATCCTAGCATACATGAATGTACCCCATGGTGTGGTGAAAGAAGTCTTCTTTTGGTCTTCTGGAAGTACAACCACCTAGTTATAACCAGAGAATCCATCCATCATTGACATCCTAGAAGCTCCAACCACTTTCTACAGGATGTGATGCATCTTAGGAAGTGGATAATTGTCCTTTAAGGATGCTCTATTTAAATTTCTAAAATCCACACACAGCCTTATTTCTCCATTCTTCTTTCAGATAGGGACTAGATTTTCCACCCATTCAGAATACCTCAATGGCACAATTATTTTGGCCTTTAACAACTTCTTAATTTCCTTCTCAATGGAAGGAAGCAGCAGGGGATTTATCTGTCTGAGCTTCTGCTTATGAGGTTTTGCATCTCCCTTTAGTGGAATTTTGTGTTGCATAATACTGACATCAAAAGTTTTCAAGTCCTGATAGGACCATGCAAACACATCTCTGTAAGACTGAAATAATTTCTGATATAGCCTTTTATATTCTCCAGGGATCTTCCTGGACAATTTTACAATTTTGGGGTCAGCCTCAGTACCCAAATTCAGGTCTTCTACCTGATTCTCTTCTACCACTTTGCCTGGCTGCAGTGGGACATCATTCTTGTCAAATAATCTTTCTAGAGGCACCATCCCTCTAGGTAAAACGTTTCCCTTCAATTGCAACACTTTATTACTTGCCACTTTCTTCTCCCAATTTCTTTCTGAAGTATCTTCAGACTCACCCTCTTCACCATCATCATCAATATCCATATTTGAGAATTATCCTACTGTCTCCAGGAATCTCTTCATTTGTTCCTCATCCTAAAATACTTGCCAGTGCTTGATGTTATCTGGGATTGATGGTCAATAACGTACCTCAATTTCATACCTCAAGAGAGGATTCTGAGGTGGACGGAATGTACTAGCAGCCAAAAAAAGAGAGTCTGCCATTCTATTCTGCTCCCGGGGCATGAACTGGATATTAAATTCTAAGACGAAATTCTCCACCATGTTCCACACTTCATTCCTATAAGCCCTGAGCCGAGGATGTTTGGTTTGACACTGATTTTTGACTTGCCTAACCACCAGTTCTGAATCTCCCAGAACTTTTATACTTTGTATGTTCATGCTCCTGGCTGTCTGCAATCCTATCAGCGGTGCTTCATATTCAACCACATTATTTGTAGCTTCGTATTCCAGCTTGAAAGACAATGGAACCCATTTTCCTATAGGAGAAATCAATAATATTCCAGCTCCATTACCTTCTTTTGAATTTTCTCCATCAAAATGAAGAGTCCAGATTCCTGCTTCATGGATCACTGAGGGCTGCTCAGTCTTGATCTGATAGAAGGATGGTTCATGAGCATAATCTTGATCTTCTTCCAGCATCAAGCATGAGAAATCTCCTTCCTTACTGTAGATTGGTGAGTTTACAGAGTTGTCAGCCTTAGTAACCATCTTGACAAATTTGGTCTCCCTGTACAGTCTCCTCTCCTGGCCACCAAAAATTGGGATAGTGGCATATGTTAAGTCCATCCTAAGTGACCCACCAATTTTTTCTCCCTAGGACCTTGACAGTAACATGCCAAAGCGAGTTGGGATGTCAGCCACCACAATGTCGATTACCACACTTTTTGCTGGGATTTGGGCCAAATTGACCACCAAATCCTTGATCATCCCCAAGCATTTAACTCTTTTGGAATCAAATGAATAGAGATCCTTGTATGGATGGGTGATTTGTAATCTTAGTTGTTCCATGACTGACAAAGGTATTAGATTATGAGAAGCTCCAGAATCTAACAGACAGTTATGTAATAGTAGGTCATGAATCACTAGAGACACATAGAAAGGAGGAGTAGAAGAATCTACTTCCTCAACATGTGGGCCAAATACAACCATAGGTCTTTCTTCTTGAAGGTTGAGACCATCTGGGATGAGTGCTACTTCTGGAGGCATCATGAAAGAGGTGATTTGAGATTGATATGCTGGTTGTTTCAATAGTTCAGTCAGGGGAATTGGGATTTTGACCTTCTCAAGTTCCTTTTGCAGGCTGAAAGCAGTGGAGCACTTCTCTATTACAACCTCTTTTGACTCTTTACTTTCAGCTTGGGGTTTGGCTTCTTTTGATACAGACTTAGCGTCAGGGGAAAAGACTATTTTGGAAGAGGAAGGAATTTGATCATTAGACTGCACAGGTCTGTTTAGAGGCTTCTTACCTTTGTTAGTGACTTTCTGGATTGTTGACTGCTTCTGAACAGGTGCTTCCTTCTGGTGTGGCTCTCCTTCCTGCTCTTGAGTACGAGTCCTCTTCCTAGAAGATCTGAGATCATACTCCCTATTGAGCTGTGCGTGCACGAAATCATCAAATAGCCTACAATAGTAATCAACCTCTGAGTCTTCTGTGTCTCTAGCATTTTCTTCTTCTTGTAATGAGCATTCTTCTCCATCACTATCTGAAAAAGCAAGATTTTCATCCTCCATTCCATAGGCGGTGTCTTCAGTAGCATCATCTTTTGGACCTTCCAGGTACAATGGGTGTCGTACCTGATCTTGTTGTTCCTTTGGTTCCCTTGGCAGGATTTGCAGAGATGGTTTCCTGTACTGAGGATTGTAACCTCTGTTTTGAGCATTGTGAAAATTCTTAGAGGCTGAATCCTTGGCCTCCAATTCAAGTTTGACCAATCTTCTAATAATTTTGCTCATTTCTGGGTCTCTATCCAGGTTAAAGGCAGATACCTCCTCTTTGCCCCTTCTTTTAGCATCTTGTTCAGATTTTCCTTTTGATTTACCAGTGGAGGCAAAGTTTTCCTCAATCTCTAGTGCGTCTATCTGAGCATCATCCAAAGTAGCAGGATTTCTTTCTCTCAGAGAGAAACCAAAATCTGAATCAAAGGCTGCTACAAAAACAACTTTAGCAGCAGTTTGATGAGGCTTCATGTCAGCAGGAAGACTCAAATACAATTTGTTAAATATTTTGATAAATTCAGATACCCCTTCATTATGCCTTTTCTTGAGTGTATTAAACTCAGTAAGACACTGTCCATGGTCTTTCTTTTCCCCCCATTTCCTGAGAAAAGTATCTTCCATTATTTCCCAAGTGGTAATAGAACGACCTGCCAATGTATTAAACCATTTTTGGGCTTCACCATCAAGAGATTGTACAAATAGTCTCAAAACGACATCTAAGTGCTCCACATTAAATTTCTCTACAAAAGCACAGAAGACCTCAAGGTGTTTTTGAGCATCAATCTCACTTTCCCCATTGAACCGGGGTAGGATCTTCAGATAATTTTGTGGCAGATCATTCAACACCTGGGGTAATGCCAGAGGGGCATATTTGTTTAGCAAGAACCCTGGAACATTTTCCATTGGAGGGGGTGGAGGTAGTGCAATATTTTGATGAGTAAGAGGAGAAGGTGGAGGTGGAAGTGGAGTATGAATAACAATAGGAATATATTGTATAGCAACCTAAGGTGTTGATGGGAAGACACCACGGTTAACAACAGCTACTTCGGCGACTTCCTTAACCTATTCGGCCTCAGGATTAGGGTGGAGATTCTCTTTAGTTCTAACACCTCCCCCGAGGTGGGATATCTGAGTAGTATTCAATATTTTCTTTAGTGGAGTAAGGATTTTATACTTGGACTTCTTGAGAGGAAGAGGATGGATAGTCTTCTATAGAAAATTCAGGGATTTCAGTGCGTATTGATCGCCTTTCCCTCCAACTTCTTCTATGTATGATCTTCTCTGGGTCAGAGGCAGAAGGTGTCTTTGACTGTGACTTATCTGACCTCAGATGTGGCTTTCAAGGAGCCAGGACTGCAAATATATTCTTCTGATAAATAGATGTGGAGTCGCCAAGGTGAGGGATCTACAACTCTCAAATCTCCATGCTCACCTATTTAGAGAGTGAATAAAATTTTTTCGAGGCCCAAGGATTCTGATTTTCATAAATTCTTCCCCAACAATGGCGCCATAAATATGTTGTCGCTCCTAGAGACAGCCTAGAGTTGTGATAGACCAGTGCTTAGGACATCTTAGCATAGCAAGGAGCTATAGTATAATGTGTGAAGTTGTCAAATTCAGCTCACATGCTATCTCCTGTAAATAGGGAAATAAAATAGAATGGGACCAAGACCTTCAGAAACTGAGACAGAGACAGGAATATTGCAGAGGCAACATGCAAAACTTCAATATAAAAGCAACAGACAATTCAGAGACAGCTTACCGCAAAGCGGGCCGATTCAGAAATACCTCACAGAAATAAGTTATCAGAAGGTGTATGTAGTGAATGAATTGTTGGGAAGATATTAGTTAACATTGGGCTGATATCCAGATACACAATACCACCATGCATGGGCTTACCAATCTAAGAATCCATACATAACAGTAGCGTTTTAAAAACACCCTCCCAAAGAAACTAATATAGCAGAAATACGGTTAAGATGAATAATGGAACATAATATCATGCATGAGCCATATTTAAAGCGCTTGAATAATCCAAGCATGGGTATCAACTAGGATAAATCCATACCAAAAATTAGTGAGCCACTCGCATTCCAAAACATGATACAGGAAAGGTGGATGAAATGAAATGATATATTAAAATAACACATAAGAGAAAGTTACAGACTGTGAAATACCAAAGACCAGAATCCTCTTTAATAGATGGAACTCCTCCTCACTGAGACCCCATGGGCTCTAAGCCTTCATACAAAATTTCTACAATAGGTATACAAAAGCCTTTCACTACATAATTTTCTGATAAAATCTGGAACCTTGAATAATCTGTTCTTCGGGCGTTTTATAGAGAAAAAGAAAACTTAATAAATGAAGTAGGTGATGAACCATCCATTTGCTGCATCAGGACAAGATGGTGGAAATGTGCACGCCCATACTGCTTGATGACTTTGTAATGCGGTTTGTGCCCTGTGGCCTGCTAACTGAAATAAATGCATTGGGTAGAAATCTCTTCAGGAGCACGACAAAGCGGTAGAGTCACATAAACATTCCGTCTTTTCCTGAAAGAAAACGGTGTTGAAAAGAAAGCCTTGAGGTATTTTATGTGTGAATGGTACCCTCTGCCTTCTAAACCCTGGACTACGGCTGAACCTCTTCAATGCCGAACGTTGAATTCCTCGATCATTTGCTGATATTTTTCTGCTGCTCCATTAATGTTTTCATCTGCGAGATCGGTGCCTTGAATATCCCTGCAGGGTTTGACAGGTTTTAACCCTGCTTCTTTAATGGAAGTCTTATCGATTTTCCCTCTTAGGCCTTTCTCCATAATTCAGCTCTGAAAAATGGTCCTTCGATGCGTCCTCTGTCACAGTAATAGAGACCGTGAATTATGATAGTTTTCCGCCGCTGTAAAACCCTGCAAAACCTGCAAACTTGTTAAGAAAAACCATGCACGGAGACGGAGATGCAGTGGGGATGACTGTGTAGCAACACGGCATGATGAGATGGTGGAAAAATAATAGGTGACGATGAAAATGCAGTGGAACTATGGCGGACAAACTGGGCGGAGGTTTTTAACGTAAAACAAATGAAGATTTGACTTAAGACTGGAACATATATGAGAGGAGGCAACATGGAACACACACGTGGAACGAGTGACGGGTGGATGTACGAAAGACTATGTGGAAAGGATGACGTGGTGGTACGAGGTCAATGGCGGGCGTGTGACTAAATCTGGACCATCCGATCTCAGGGGAGATCGACGGTTGCTAAGGCATTGGGAGCGATTGACAGTGGGCCAGGGGTGTATTTGCCGTGGATTAAAACTCATGCAGCTTCAATGCGCGACGACCGTTAGATGAAGACCTCCAGATCCGATGGCTATCATGAATATTGCGCCGTGACTATGGACGAACAATAATGCGCGATGGAGGGCGGTTTCTGGGCCGTACGCGGAGACACGCGGCAAGCGATGTATGGAATTGCTCAGTTTTGAGAAATACCACCTGCCTCCGGAAAGCGGTGCGATGAATACCACTGGTTTTTGGACAATGTTTTTGGGCGCGGGGACCACAAGGGTAAATAGACTGCGAACCTTTGATTTGGTAGGATGATTGGACGGTGCTCATACAATTTGGGCGATGAATGGAATGGGCCATAGGCGCAGTGTTGATTCACGAAGATCGTCCAATCTGCAAAGATCGATGGCTACTATTTAGCCCAGTCATTCGGTTGATAAATGCCTAGTTCTTTTGCGCTCGGTTCTGGCACTGGGTCACGCGGAAGAAAAGGTGCAGGGGTCTGGCCGAAAGGTGCTGCGCCTTAAGCATATTTTCGAGTATGGTTCATGGCCTTTTTATGTGATTTTGAGGCTGGGAGAAAGCAACGATAGGCGGATAATGGATTTTTCAGGCCCTACAAGAAGGGATTGCTTGTCAAAGATTCAATGGGGGGCTGAAATGATCAACACAACTAAAGTATTGCCTCAACCTTGAAAGGATCTATGCGAATCCCTTCAATAGACACTATGAACGCCAATAACTGACTGGATGTGACCGTGAAAACGCATTTATTCAGATTCAACCAGATTTTATAATAACGACATCTCTCAAAAACCAATCGAAGATGATGAGGATTGTTGTAACATTATTTGGTTTTGATAAGTTAGAACATTAGAAAATTAAAAAATTAAAATGTTAAGTTTGGATATGAATAGAGAAAATAAAAAATAATTTTTTTTTAGGACATGTATAAATTTATTATTCATATCAAGAAAATGATAGGAATAAATTGCCTTAATGAAGGAAAATTAAAAATTCTAGGAAAATCAATAAAAAATAAATTTTCTTAGCTTTTAGAAAAATAAATTTTGCAAAGGCCGCTTTTGTAAATGCGCCATAAATTGTTAATTATTATTAATTTTTGACTAATCTGCTTCATTAAGCGTAAATATTTATTTTTGTAAATACTGACGCATTTTTTTATCCTAAGCTGCTAAAGGACAAAAAATTTTGTCATTTTGTAATATTGCTCGGGAATATTTCAATGAAAAATCTATCCCCTGCCTAGATAAATGGTGGGGAATCTTTTCACACCTGCCTTATTCATTTCCCCTTAACAGCGAGGGGGGGGGGGTAGAAGGTGGGGTGGGTCTGAAAGCTAGTTTCAAGAGAGGCGGACCCTCCCTACGTGTCACTCTCACATCAATTCAGACTCCCCTGCTCGAAACCACAAACCGCCGCCTACCCCCTCTGAAATCCGCCTTCTCCCTCATTTGTGGTTTTTTCTCCCGTCAACGGTCAGACGACCCTGCGCCTTGTCATTTTCCTGACATCAAATGAAATCTTGCCACCTCACCTATCTGTTGCCACTATGCTCCTTACCATTATGCTTATTGGACAATTATGATCCCGCTCCACGGCCGTTGATTAGTCATTTTTCCACCACGCTCCTATACCGTTAGCATTCAACCGCTACAGTTATATATCAAACGGTTACCATATCCCTTTCTCAGATATATAAATAAATCCAAACTCGCCAGTTTACCACTTTTGCTATAATTATTTTACTGTTGATTGCAGGTATATAGAGATCATGGTGCATTGTCTTCGAGCAACTGTTATCACTTCCAGAGAGGATCACCATTCTTTCCCTCTGTCACCCTTTTCCCCTTTCTTATTCTTTCTTCTGTCAACATGGCCCCAAAGGGAAAGAGTAGGAAACTAGTTTCTGATGAAAACCATTCCACTGTTACCCCGGTCGACCTCGACCACATTCTGCTTGTCAATTCATATTATAAGATTGCTGACACACAGTGTGAGTTCGAGTTCCATGAGCTGCACTTGTGGTTGAAGAAAAAATATCTCGATAAGCAATATAACATTAAATTATGGGAATCCCTTCTGCCCCTCTTTTCTTTTCCTAAGACCTATGACTTTCCAGATCTGGTTATCTAGTGTCAAACTAGATATGACCCTATCAAAAGAGAAGTAGTGGCACAAAATTGTGACATTTTGATCTCCATTACTGTAGAAACCATAAAAAATATGCTTCTTATTCCCCAAAATGATTCTTTAAGCTTATTTTCCCAAGCATCCCTTATGGAGCTATACCATAAGCTGAATTTTCCCCAAAGAGCTCAAATCTTTGAGACATTTTTATGAGATGATGTTGAATTACCTAAAAGAAATCCACCCTTTTCATACTTAATGTTTCCTGAAGCCACTAGACATATCATCTCCTTAATGTCCTATCTACTAGGATATATAGATGATAAGACAATAGATGAATCCATCCTTGGATTATTTTCTATTTTCTCAAAGGATCAACAACTTACTTTCATCTTTAATTACAGTCAATTTTTGGCTGATAATATACATGAGCATCTTATGAATTTGACAACACAAGGGATGTTTGAGTACACCTCTGTACTTATATACATGTTTTTATTTCAGGAGGGGGACCCACTTTCAATCACACTCAACAAACATGAGGAACAGGGGATCAATCAATCGGTAATCCATTGGATAGAGATGGTCATATTCATTTCAGCCAAATATACCTTCTCAGATTTCATTGACACATTTATACATCCAGTAGCACAGATTCTCAACAGCTAGACTGAGCCGAGAATTGGTGAAAATATCAAAAGAATTATGCACTTAAGTGATCAAGTCAAGGCTGTAGATTGGTATTTATACCAAAATTATACTGAACTTAGGGTATATGGTTGTGAGTTAGCACCATATAAGCTGCCAAAATATGTTCCAATGAGAATTTTGTCTTTGGAATATATTAGGCAGATGATCAACATGGATGACCTTCACTTTGTCTCAGGTAAAAGAAAGTCACTATTCAAGATTAAATCCAAAATTGGTTCATTTATCTACAATACCAGATGAGTTGGTATTGAGGCATATACCCTTTTAAAGAATACGATTTTTCAGCCCAACTTCACCTGGTCTTATGACCCCTTTGGCATCATTTCAAATATAAGGGTTGAATTAAAAACAACACCTTATAATCATTCACCAAGGCCAGAAATTGAGAAATTCATGAATCAATAGTAGTGGACCGAAAATACACTGCAGGAAGAAGAAGAATAGATCTTTTCAACCTCTACCTTGCAGAGTCCAGTTGCTCAAATTAAACAACAGAAAAGGGTAAGGGAACAAACATCATATCCAATGGATCTGGTCAAAGAATTGATAATTCAACAAAAGAAGCAGAAGGCTGGTTTATTAGTCTCTACAAAGGAGAATCAAAAGAAACCATAAATCATTGATCTTGGAGATCTAGAAGAGTCAACATCAGCAAGAGGGAGTGTTCCAACTACTCCATCAACTACTTCACCTTCTGAATAACCTTTAGAGATCATTCAGACCGTGGGAACTAGTTCATCTGATGATCAAAATATATTCTCAAAATTCTTGGAAATAAAGCAGAAGAATGAGACATTGAAGTCAAATGTTTACAACCAATTCTAGAAGCAGACCTCCACTTCACAACACAAACTTCTTTCTACTTTTGACAATGAAAAAGGTAGAATGCAAGTGACTTTGTTAGAAGCTCAAATTCCTTTTCCCAATTTTCCATCAGGTTACAAGAAGAAAATATTTTCATTTGATACTAATAAGATTCATCCAATAGATCAAATGGATATGCACAGATAGTCTGGTGAGATGCTTTTCTCAACCATGACTAAAACAACCATATCTTTGTCTAAGATTAAAACTTCCTATGAAATGTACAATCTCAACTTAAAATTGAGAAACTTTCTTCTTTGGCCAAAGACAAAAAATTATAGTCTTTACAAGACCTAGTGGTTAAAATTGGATATGATCCAAAAGACTGTAAAGCTGTAGAAGAAATCCTGAAGAAGAAAAATGCAGACATTGCAGCTCTGCGAAAACAACTTAAATTACCTTCTACAAAAGATCCACGGACAAGGAATATTGAAGAAAGTGAACGAAAAAGTGAAGAGATGATCAAGTTAATCATTGAGCGGAATATTCAGAGTAATAATATGGAGGAGCATATTGAAGGAATGCTCAAGGAGAAAGAATCAACTCAACTTGCTACGATTCTAGTTACAACAATTCCCATAGTAGTTGTAGGTACAAAACCTAGTTCTTCATCAACAACCATTGAATCTACATCAACAACAGGTGATCCAGTAAGAATAGTGTAGGATTTGGCCATACAAAAATAAGAAAATCAAAAGTTGCAAGAGAAATTCAAGAATTTAGAAACTCAGAAGATTAAAAATGACACCTTATACATGGAGGAAATTAATAAGTCTCTGTAATATCCCAAAATGGAAATCGCAGCAATACAAGACATAAAAATGTAAAACACAGCAAATATGAACATGACATAAGAGAGATCAATATGTAGCCATCATTTTGTTAATATATTAACACCAATATACTAAAATGTCATGAGGGACAAGCCACTCAAGCAATAAGAACAAGCCTCCAATGATAAGAACAATCAGCACATGAGTTGCTGCAACTGTATAAAATGTCAGAGAGTAGTGATAGCGGTGTCTATATCAGTGTAGCTACTTCTGTAAACATACATAAATGAAATATGGCTGAAGGAAACAAAAGGGATGCCCTTGAAATGAAGATGTGGGCTCTAATACATGATTTCTAGCCAACCCGGAAAATACTGTTAGAAATACCAAGAAATATACAATGTGACAAATAACCCTGGGGTTAATATGCCACTGCAAATTGGATCTAATATGGAATGAGGCTGTGATAGATATGAAATGGTGATGTCCTTCTCCAATGGTATTCTAAATAGAAGGCTGATCCCTCTACTTAGAAATAGACCCTCCTGATGAGCTCAATGAACCCTCCCAGCAATTGCCTCCAAAAATAACGTAGTTCTAGTTTATGAATGTGCTGTGAACGATGGTAGATGGTTGGCCTGATGCCAAAGATGTAAAAATATGCCCAGGAGCCCTCCTTTCTGATCCTCTAATGGATAGGATACCTCTCCACTGAAAAACAAGCTCAGAAATAGCTATATGTGATCCTCCTTTGCTGCACCCTGCAACACAACCCAGCTCTAAACAGAAACTGTGCTGTAGCTGAAGGAGGTAGCTTGGCCAGAATGCCAGAATGAGGAAATTCAGCCCAAAGAACCTCTCATTCCCTGAGGATGAGGTAGGGATTCTCGATTAGGAACACCCTTGTGCTAAACAACACAACAACCTTGCTAAACACCCAAAGGATGCAAAGTCTAAAAAGACCAATATCAAATGATAATCTAAAAACATGAATAACAATGGCTGCCATCTCCTCCATATATAGTATGTGAGCCTTATCACATTGGGTCCAGCCATACTTGCCACTAAGCTCATGCAAGTTGTCCTCCACTAAAACTGTGTTTTCTCATCATGAATGCCACTCCTTCATGACAACGCTGTTGACTTGGTCAAAGTTGATTGAATCAACATGATCCAATCCCTGTTCATACTTGGAGGTGCTTAATCCAACTGCTTATTCTTCTTCCTTTCACATTAGGAGTGTTATTATTCCTCCTAAAGAGCGTTATGGGCCTCCCCACCCACTTATTCACCTACCTAGTGACAAAACAAACTATAATATTCCATTTAGATGAAGGCTAAATTTTTGGAATACTACAGTCCTCCCCTCCAAAATGTTTCTTGTCCTCAAGAAACTGTAAAGGTGGAGCACAATTCCTCCCTTTTCTTCTTGTGGCCTCCTCATCAGTATTTCCCACCATAACTCAACATAATATGCATCAAATCTACCCTCCAATGGTTCGTCCCAAGTATGCAAACCCAAATGGCTCACATCATGAAAAAGTGGAAGGTGTAAGTGGAAAATTATTGCTGTCCAATGGCCTCCTCAAGGTAGGAATGATGATAAACATAGGGAATCTCATCCCCAATGAGAGTCTCCCATGCCCATGCTATCATCCAAATGAAATGAGCCATTCTAAGTAGCTCATCAAAGAAATCCTCAAGCCCTGGTTTATGCAATGTATTGGGGCTGCATGGAGAGGTTAGATATTTCCATCCAAGTTGTTTCTCTATCCATTTATGGTAAGTATGGGGTTGCTGCTAATCTTTGGCTGAAATTTCATGGCCTCCTAGAATGGCCCAAGTTGCCCCACCAAAAAAATCAGCCATGAAGTGCCTCCTCCAAGAACTGAAGTTCTCCAAATGGCTCCTCCCACATGAAGAAAAGAGATGTAGTGTGGCAATCATGGTTCGCCAATTGTTTCTCTTGAAACATGCAACATGTAAATTAGGGAGAATCATACTCCCAATGGGCACCTCCAAATCTTGTGCCACTCTCCCAACAAATATTCCCACAAACATAAGGACATCACCAATATATGGAAGCAAAAACCAATGAAAACAAGTCACCATATGACAACTGGGAGGTGGATCATAGTTCCACATATGGAACCAGCGTAGTGTATTCCCTGCCTGCCTCAAAAAAAAGAATAAAAAGTGTCCTTTCAGCCACTTATTTGTTGCCACAATCATCCTACAAGATAGGATCATAAAAGTAATATGTGGTGCCAATGGTGCACACCAAGAATCATGTGGCTTCCCCCACAAACCACCAATAGAATAGCCAACCTCAATGCTGCAATTGGCCTCAAGTACATCACAATATAATATAAGAAGGAATAACCCTCCTTGGTACAACATGCTACTCATATAAAGTAAAGAAGTACAAATCACAATGCAAAAATGTAGCTTCTTTACTATGTACTTTGGTCATTGAGCTGAAATGGCTCAACTGAAAGTTATCCCTCACTTTCCATGAGTAGGGAAGTGGATGTGACAACCTCTCTATCACCATCCGGGCTATGCATCTCTCCATAAGCTGATATACATCCTGCTGTATGCCCTCCCAAGTGAACTCCTCCATCAAAGGATGGAATGCATCAAAGTGCATGGAAAGGAAGTCCACATGTGCTGCATGTAACATCTTCTCCTTGAGCTCAGAAGCTCTAGTCAAGAAGACTCTGCCATAAGAATAGATGACCTCATCATCCACCATGTATCTATCATCTCCATTTGAGCCATCAAGAATCATGCAAGCACCAAGATCCTTGGAGTACTCTACCAAAAGTTGAGACCTCCAATATGGATCAACTCTCCTAAGAGACAGTGCTGAAAATATGTAATGTGAAGCTCCCCACATGCTGTTGTCTTCTCCTTTAACATCCCCCATGCCAAATTCATCCTCCAAAGTGCTACCATGCCCATAATGCAGCTGATCATGCTCAAGTAGAAGTAGTGGCCTTTGGAAGTTGGCCTCCCATGAGAAGCAACCATCCAAAAAGAACCTCCTGATCTTGGCCAATGTAAGCATGCGTGGCCTCCATTTACTCCGATACATGGAGGATTCCTTCCACAAAGGAAGTACCCTCTGTTTCTCCACATCCATGGAGCATATCCATTACACCATGGTGGTGCCATCCCCCATCACTACAGCAAATTCTATCAGCGCAGAATATGTATTGAGAGTGGGTAATGCTGAAAATGGGAGAATGCTTCCCTCCTCTTTGAGTCTATACCAAACTCTCTGTGCTATATTAGATTCCTCCAAGGTCTTCACCCCTCTAGAATATAAGAGTGGTGAACCAAATGGAAATATGTCTATCACCAACTCTAGATCTGATGGCCTCCCAGGTGGAATGCCCCCATGTAGTGAGACATCAAAATATGAAGTGGCCTGCATATATGAGTGGACTGATTTGTCCCTCTCTTCATTGCGCAATACAGTCTCCTTATTTTGTGTAGAAACCTCCTAAAATATATAAGTGTGAATGCTCATCATCCCTTGATACTGATCCTTCTTCTCTTCTTCTCCTCCCATCTCACAATCCCCAAAAACTTATATATGCTGCTCCAGAATTGTGCTTTGGTTCCCACATGTTAGATCATTTGGAACTCCTTGCAAAGATACAAGGGCTCCTCTAATGGAAGCAATGGCTCCCTTTCCATCTCCATGTAGTGATGGACCTCCTCCTTATGGTAAAATGCTATTAGCTCTTCTTTGCTCTCCCCCTTCATAAATATTTGAAAATGCCTCCTCATCAATGAGAGACCCTAGATCTTGGTCTTCCCTTGAAGGACGAACCTCCATGTCTTCATCTATAGAAGAGGGATATTCAAGAAGTGGGGATATTTCCCTTGGCAAGGCATCATGCATGTTTTTATCCCCTTCAACAAAAATACGGAGTGGAGTTGGCAAAATAGATCTCTCCAACTCATGCAAAGGTTTTGAGTTTTTGGGTTCAACAAAAGATGTTTCACAAGGTTTAATATCAATTCTTCTCACTAATTTCTTAGTGAACCCTGCATAAGTGTTTACATTTGCATGATAAAATGAAGCAGAACTGCAAAACTACAAATCATGGGCCATACCTTTAAGGTGCAGCCGCTGCTACTCTAATGGCCCCCTTTTCTGAAACTTGGTGAAACTGGAAATAGGAATCTAGCTCCTTCACCCAAGCTTTGGCTGTGCACTTTTCTGATCCATCAAAGTTAGATAGAAAGATTCTACCTCTCTTGCTTCTATTATGGTTTCTGGATCTTCTGTCTTCCTTGAGTTGGCAAAACCCTTGGAAGTCCAAGTGCCTTTTGAATCTCCATGATTGAGACTCATACTCTTGAAGATAGTCACTCAAGGTCTCCTCCCTTGGTGCATCTTCTTCCTCCATCCTTCTTGCAATGAATGTGGGAAATAAACTGCGATGTGGATCTGCATGTGTGGCTAAATTCCCACACCCATAATGTGAATTTCTAGGGCTTGATTCACTTTCAAACCCTCTTGGAGTTTTTCTACACCTCTCCCCTTTCATCTCCTTGAAATCTTCCTTGATATTTTTCACAGTTTGGAAAAGAAGCAGGGAGATCCTCTCTTCCTTCATTTCTCCAAATAATGGAGTCATGCCTTTATTTCTTCTGTACAAATTCTCCTTTCTGTGATAATCTTCTCCTCCTAATGGCATAATGTCTTGAATGCACAGGCTGAGCCAAGATTATGCTTTGATTCCACTGTAATATCCCAAAATGGAAATAACAACAATACAAGACATAAAAATGTAAAACACAACAAATATGAACATGACATAAGAGGGATCAATATGCAACCATCATTTTATTAAGATATCAGCAACAATATACAAAAATATCATGAGGGACAAGCCACTCAAGAAATAAGAACAAGCCGCCAATGATAAGAACAATCAACACATGAGTTGCTGCAACTGTATAGAATGCCGGAGAGCAGTGAAAATGCTATCTATATCAGTGTAGCTGCTGCTGTAAACACACATAAATGAAATATGGCTGAAGGAAACAAAAGAAATGCCCAAAAATGAAGATGTGGTCTCTAATACATGATTTCTAGCCAACCCGGAAAAGATTGCTAGAAATACCAAGCAATATACAATGTGACAAATAACCTTGGGGTTAATATGCCACTACAAACTGGATCTGATATGGAATGAGGATATGAAAGATCTGAAATGGTGATGTCCTCCTCCAATGGTATTTCTAAATAGAAGGCTGATCCCTCTACTCAGAAATAGACCCTCCTGATGAGCTCAATGAACCCTCCTAACAACTGCTTCCAAAAATAAAGAAGTTCTGGTTTATGACTGGCTGTGAGGGATGGTAGATGGTTGGCCTGATGCAAAATATGTAAAAATATTCCTAGGATCCCTCCTTGCTGATCCTCCAATGGATAGGCTACCTCACCACTGAAAAACAAGCTCAGAAATAGCTCCATGTGATCCTCCTTTGCTGCACCTTGCAACACAACCCAAATCTAAATAGAAACTGCATTGTAGCTTAAGGAAGTAGCTTGGTCAGAATGCTGGAATGAGGAAATGCAGCCCAAATAACCTCTCCTTCCCCGAGGATGAGGTAGGTATTCCCGATTAGGAACACCCTTGTGCTAAAGAGCACAACAACCTTGCTAAACAACCAAAGGATGCAAAGTCTAAAAGGACCAATATCAAATGATAATATAGAAACATGAATAAAAATGGCTGCCATCTCCTCCATATATAGTGTTTG
Source organism: Pinus albicaulis (assembly GCA_034641835.2). Classification (NCBI taxonomy): domain Eukaryota; kingdom Viridiplantae; phylum Streptophyta; class Pinopsida; order Pinales; family Pinaceae; genus Pinus; species Pinus albicaulis. The sequence continues at coordinate 116,587,596 of CM076582.1, read as the reverse complement.
AGCCTTATCACATTGGGTCCCATCCATACTTTCCACTAAGCTCATGCAATTGTTCCTCCACTAAAATTTCACTGTCTCATCATGAATGCCACTCCTTCATGACAACGCTGTTGACTTGGTCAAAATTGACTGAATCAACATGATCCAATCCCTGTTCATACTTGGAGGTGCTTAATCTAGCTACTTATTCTTCCTCCTTTCACATTAGGAGTGTTATTATTCCTCCTAAAGAGCTTTATGGGCGTCCCCACCCACTTATTCACCTACCTAGTGACAAAAAAAACTATAATATTCCATTTAGATGAAGGCTAAATTTTTGGAATATTACAGTCTCACAGGTTAGGACCTAAAGTTCAGAATTTGGAAAGTGAATTGTTAATGGAAGACACCTTGGCCCAAGCCAAGGAAAGTATATGGACAAATATTAGTTAAGAAATGACAGCTATATTTCCATCCATACAGATTATTTCTAGAAGCAAGAGTTGATTAACAGATGCAGTACAGTCATAGAGGAAGAAAAGGCAACACTCAAGACCAAACCATTAGAAGCATCAGATATGATAAAAATGCCCAATTCAAAGAGAAAAGCAGAGTTAGAGAAGATAAATATTTTAGACTAAATAACCAACATCCTGGAGATCAAAAAGTTCTACAAAAGAAGAATTTACTTAATAAATTGGAAACAAAATGTAAACCTTGGACATTGTTGTCCAGAGGTTTCATTCAAAGTTTAATATGTCGAACCATAAGGGACTGCTTGGATTAGTAGCTCCATATGAGAAACTGGTAAATCTGGAGGATTATTGCAAGAATCTGTATACCATTGAAATTGACAAGGAAAGGTTTGCAGTGATTAAAGGACATATAACCGAAAAATATTTTGTTAAAGCTTTGGAGTTTGATTTAATTATAAAACATGAAATCAAACACTCGTTCCTCAACAAGGCAACATTTGAAAGATACATAGAGGTGCATGAACTATTCATAAAGGTGGTAAATTTGGAAATTCCGAGTGAAGAAAGATGGGATATGCTATGTGAAACCATTGAGTAACTTCTGAATCCAACAACATGCAAGCACAACAGAATTTTTGGGCCACATCATCAACTGTTTCCTCAAAAAAATCAACAAATAACTCATCAATTTTGTTTTCCTATAATTTGATACTATTTTTGTAATAAGTTTTAGATCCTTCTAAGTGATAAAAACTAGTATAAATAACTCTCCATTCGAGTTATTAAGGGTTTCACCCTTGGATGAGCATTTGTAAGCATAAGTGCATGAGATTTGATCATTGATAATAATAAAAGGATTCTGGATTTGTTTCAATCAATTTTTTCTCTTGTAAGTTTTCCAGTTTTCATTTACATCTTGTTTTTTGCATATGTTTAATGTTTATGAAGATAATTAGGTAAGAAAAAGTTGTGTTTCAGTCTATCTTAAATCCTATGAGATTATTATCTATATTAGAGAATGACTTATTGAACTATCTGTTTTTATAATTCCCTATAGATCAATTAATTGTTAACATCTTCATAAAGTTAAATATGTTTTATTCAGTTGTTAGGCATTGTTTGAGAGTCTTTCACACTTATGATTATTAAGAATTCAATTTGAATATTTAATTCATTATACTTTCTTACATTTTCTGCTTTCGCAGGATGCAATCTCAAATCACTGTTTGAAGTAAAGAAACATCTCTTTCCTTATTAATTAATATTATCTAAAGTTTAGAGCACAACTGTATGCAATTTATTTATACATTGGTCATCCAAAAACCCCAACTTAAAACAAACAAAATATTATATATGCTCTGGCATAATTAATTGAGCTAAATTATCTCAAAGGACAACAAGGATGATCAATTCTCTTTCGAGAACTAGTAGCTAAGTCATCTAAATAAGCTTCGATGATATGTTTGATATCGTGGAAAGCATAATACATGGCTCACTGAAAATTCGTTCCAGCAGTTTAAGGCCAAAAGGTATCTTTTTGTATGCAAAGGTACCCCAAGGGCAGATAAAAGTTGTCTTATGTTGATCTTCAGGATGGATAGTAATTTGATTATAACCCGAGAAACCATCCATGAAGGAGAAAATATAATTTTCCGCACACTCATCGATAATCTGATCAACAAAGGGTGTTGGGAAATTATCTTTTGGGAAAGCCTGTGGACCGTTCCGTGTTTCTTATCAACTGGGACTAGATTTGAAACCCACTTAGTCAAAGGAACGGGGTATATGAAACTTTCCTTAAGCAACTTCTCAACCTCGACTTTGATAGCTGCCGCTTCCTAACATTTAATGACCGAAGCTTTTGCCATATAGGCTTAACATTCTCATAAGTATTGATCTCATGCTGGACAATTGATGGATCACTTCTAGGCATTTCTGCATAAGACCAAGCAAACACATCATGGAATTATTTGAAAATATCTGTATAAATTTGAATTTCTTCAAGGGAGCACTCAGCTCTGATGAAAAGATTTTCTATTATATTAGGATCCCTGGAGATGTTCACCAGAATTGTTTCTAAAATGATAGACATATTAACTTCAATAGAAATCTGTGCTGAAGCCAAAGGGTTTAGAATTGTGTGAACATCACCAGTTGACAAAGGGCTAGACAAACTTGACTCTACTTTACACAAGTTTGGGAGAAGATATGACCTATGATGCAAATCATCCCATGGTATTTCTACACCCATCATAGCTTCTAGGATTGCCTCCTCAGATGGTAAAATGGTATCAAGGTAGTCCATAGAAGAAGTAGAATTAAGGGTCCAAGTCGAAGCCACATCTCCATCCAAATCCTCCAGTGAAAGAGGAGTAGGATCATAATCTATAGTGTTAATAATAAATTGATATGTAATTTCAGCTCCAGACATGTGATATGCCATTCCACCCACTTTCCCTTCTTCTAATGTGGTTGTAGAAGAGGGTAAGGGCCAATGATCTGAAAAATAATGAGTTCTAAAGAACTCTCTTCGAAAAGGGGCCTTGGATGATGAAATGGCATTTATTCAAGTGGTAGGAGAAGGAAGATCAAAAGTACCCATCAATGATGAATACATTCCGACTCCTAAATTCTCCATAGGTTGCTTGGAATTCTTCACCAAGGGAGCAGTAGAATCATAGGATGCATTGGAGTCTTTCAGAGAATAATATATCTAATAAATAGTAACAATTATCCCTTCATGGGGAAAGCATAGGATTTAAATAATGATGATATAGTGGCATCCATTTCATAGATCCAATTTTTTCCCAATAGAAGGTTATAGGCCAAAGTAGCATCGAATATTTCTACCTCAATATTGACCATATTTCCCCCAACACATATGGGAAATAATGTAACAATGCCATGTGGCCTATGAGAATGACCATCAAATGCAGTCAAGAGAGTAGGTGAAGGGACAACTTGAGGAGACACGATAGCTTTCTGTTGTCCAGGTTAATCCTTTCTATGGACAGAGATGATCCCTCTAGCCCCAGGGTGGGTCTAGCAACAAGGGGAATAGGCTAATACCTACTTTCCTAGATTATAAATGAAACATAGATAAAAGGATATGGCCTACCTTAATCTGATGCTGTGATGTTTCTTCTCGTCGAAGCTCTTTGGTCCTTTTCTTTTCCAAATTCAATATTCGCTACTACTAGTGTTCAATTATGTGTACAAGGGACCAAGAAAAAACAAGAAAACATAAAAGTGCAGCATTCATATACAAGTATAATCTATCTAACTGATCAAGAAGTGCTAGAATTATTATCTTGAATCATGGACAAGAATGGAAAATAAATATCAGTTGTATCATATTATTAATAAAAGAGGAGTTACAACCTGCACCTTGATGTCGAAGCTCTCCTTCAGCATGTCTGAATCCAGGCATGTCTCCAAAGCACTCGTTTTCAACTTAGTGTGAGAAGCCTAAGGGTATCAATTCTCTCCTTCAAAGCTTATGATAATCTTCAAACATCTCTCTGCTACGTTCTTCTATTATGTTCTTTCTAGCAGAGGCATTGGAGGATGATGAATTTATAGATATGGAGGAGGGGACATGGATCCACTTAAGGTGGGAAAATGGCTCATCTCTTTGGGAGGTTCCTCTTTTTTAGGAACAAGAGGCCCAAATGAGGAAGCTTGGCCATATCCTGATCAACAAACATCTATCTCTCTGCTCTCGAAGCTTCTAGGCCATGGATATTCATTTCCATTAAAAAAAATCTTCCAGAAGTAGATCGACACGAGTTTGAGGTCCATACTAGCGCCGATCGGCGCTGCTCACAAGGTTAGGATGGGTCATCGGCACTGGTGAGACACGAAAGGGTTGCGCTGTAGCAAATAATTATGTTTTTAGGGAGCTACTCCAAGAATGATCAAAAGACAGTTTGTTCTTCAAATTTTAAGGGATGCAATGGCATATTTTCATGATGGAAAAGGTACACATGGATCACCGTTAGGGTCCTCTAGGATTAAGGAACAGGGAGTACAGGGAAAATGAGATTTTTTTTTGTAACAGATGCCCCCTAAATCATGAATGCGAAATGAGAGTGAGGGGTGAAATAATTTATGATAACGTGCCAAGATCAAGACGTCGCCGTCGAAAAACCTGTGAATCAAGTACATATATACAACTAAAATATCTGATATAAATAGATGAGTATAAGGCATGGACGCAAGCATCCATAAAATAGATCACGTAATAGGATCCATGGCATGGACACATCCATCCGGCAATAAGAAGGATCACAAATATGGACTCAGGTATGGTCGCAACCATCCATCAAAAGGAGTCATCTATATAGTCATGAATAACTCATATCGCTTCGCAACCTGAACTTTATCAATCAAAATTTATGGTTTTTCAATTCATCATGACCCAACCAAGTACAAATTTAGGCATGTGAATGAGTGAGCTGAATTCGAACATACAAGAAAATCACTTGATTACTAGTCAAAGATGTAAACTGTTAATAGGTGTGAGAGAGACCACCAATAATAACGATGGACCTCAAGGTACTAGTAGTACAATCCAAGAGATTTGAATAAGGAATTAAAGTCAAACACTCATGAAATCATCTGATCAAATGCCGATGAGGTGAACCTGTCATCGAATTCAAAAAACCTGCCATTAAGGCATGCAGGATCTAAGGTACTGAAAGGGGTCTCTAAATCAACTTCCCGGATAATGAGCTGAAGTCGAGAGGAAGCAATCCGTTGAAGGAGGTCCATGATGTAAACCACATTATTGACACGAGATAAAGGAATAAGATGGTTGTGAATCAAGAATGAATAGAGAATCAGATAATGAAAAAATGCAAAAGGAACTACTCTTGAACATATCGACGACATGACTCCAGAATTTGGCAGTATTTGTCTCAAATGGAATTAGAGGTCATGTTGAAAAGATTGGTAATTGAATGAGAGGCAATGAAATTTCCCAAACCCATGGACGCAAAGTGACAATTGTAGGATATCCACAACCTGACATGAACTGTAGACAAGTGTCATGTTCAAGAGAGACATACTGCCGACACAACTGATAAATACTTCCATTTTTTCCCCACCATTTATGGTGAGTACCCAAATTATTTTTGAATACAAGCTTGAAGGGGATAAAATATTCTTGTTGTATAAGTTTTTCCTTCGAACAAATCCATCCTAGTACATTTTACGAGCCCTAGGAAAGAGGAACTCGGTAGCGTCATGGTGACGAATCCAATGTCGTTAAATTTTAATGAGTCCAACAAAGGTGAAAATTGGTGCCTTTTCATGTTTAGAGAATTTGAAAAGAGGTTGAAAAGAAAAATCCATAGGGCCCTTTTTGTAGATAGTCCCTCAAATCCAAAAAGGTAGAAAACAAAGTTCGAGAGAAACTCTTAGTCATGATTGACTAAGGTATTCCTTTTTCGTAAATAGTTTATCCTAACTCGAAAAAGGGGTAAACATATACTGGGTAAACGACATTTTGTTTAATTTAATGAGTTCGAAATGAAAAATACTCGATAATCTTTTCATTTTTCAAGAGTTAGAAAAGAGCTTAAAGATGATGCCAAGGGGGTGACTTTTTCATTTGTTTTTACCGAGTCTAAAAAAGTAATAAACTAGAACTCGTTTTCATATCATCCGTCAAAATTTTACACTGTTTCCGCACAAGAGTGAACACATTATTTGTTTTCAAGGAAAAAATAATTAAAATATTGAAAAACCCTGATAATGACCTGAACATTTATAAAAATCCAAAAAATTAAAAACATTGTTCACTTTTCACTTTCACAAGTCATTAGAGAGGTTTTTTACCCTTTTTACCTTTGTTCTCCAGGAGCTAATTGTGGGTGATCTAGGAAGCCAATGGACGAAATGTTTGTGCCAGTTAAGAGTCGTGCTCATTATCTTTGATTCCATACCTATTTTAGCAATTTTTATGATGTATATTGATTTTTTGGGAAGGAATTTCAAACTCGTTTTCACCGTGGATCGACGTGGGTATGCCCTTCGGGCTCGCGCCGATTTGCGTTTTTCCGCACAGGCTGCACACCGATCACAAAGATCGAAAAAAGAATGAAAATATTCTAAAAAATCATCATCTAAACTAGATTTTATGCTCATATTTTTAACAAGACGCTGTTCAATTGCTGTGATAGGGAGAAATCATTAAGCAAAATGGTGATTGAATGGAGAGAGAGAGAGCATGAATATGTGGATAGAGAAGCCATGGAGGATCAAGACTATCTTGCTGCCTTGAGGAACTACAGGCTCCTCAAGTTCTTCTAAACTCTAGGCCTAATATATCAGTCGAAGTTTCTCCAATACCTGGTGAATATATGGGACACAAGACGAGAGAGATTCATTATCGACGACCAAGAGTTGGAAATTGAGATCTCCAACATCTATTTCATCACTGGTTTATCATGGAGAGGGGAACGAGCTTGTCTAGCAGGAATCTGAATCATGGGTGATAGCATGGATATTATAATTGGGAGGCAGTGTCCGAAGGCAAACATGTCTTCCAGTGGGAAGTTAGACATAAGAATCGTAAACAACCTGCCTGTCATGGTAGTCCCGTCCTCTATAATACATGCCACTGGGGCATAAGCACCACATGAGGCTACCGAGTCTCAACTCCAGACTACCATAGACTATATGGCACCCACGGTCTTTAATTGGGTAAAGGAGTTTTGGCTAATATGAAGAAGCAACTTACCGAACGCAAAAATGGCTGACTTAAGCAATTCGAGTATGGTTCAATTTTAGCAGCATTATTTTAGGAACGTGTGTCATTGTTCCAGTTTTAGTGAGCAAAAGTGGTCGTGCCAGCACTAAGAGATCCACACATGATCCAATTGAGCGAGCTGATGCCTTGCTCAGGAGGTGGGAAAAACATGTCATACAAACCTACTTTCTTCATATGGTTGAGGCGCCAACTCATCGTCATGGAGGATCGGTCGTATTTTGGGATTGATTTCAGAGGTGACCCAAAAATTCCACTTCTTGAGGGTGATCAATGGGATGGTAGAGGTAAAACATGTTTTTTGTCAAGTTTGCATGTTTATATTTTTTTTTTGGTATATGTGTTCTAATGTTCAAACTTATGTGCTGCAGATGTTGGACCGCAAAGACCTGCCGGAATGTCCCCCATAGCCAAAAGGGTGATGAGGGAATTCAAGGCTTCTCCTTATGAGGAAGGAGTAGATGCTGAAGAGGAAATCGACTGGAACCTATATGCATTGACCACTGGAATTCCAGAATATGCCATGATATCCCCTGCTGCTACTAGAGGCACATTGTAGGGGTGTCAAATTGCATCCATCAACTGCTGACTCGAGTCATTCGAGCAGTGACTTGTTAACATGAGCATCATGCTGATTATTCCAGTTTAGTTTTTATCTCTGCAGTTGTTTTTTTGGGGATCTGTGAGTCTCTTATGTACGAGAACACATATTTTTTGGATTATGATGTACTAAAAACTTTTGCAAACATTACCGACACACACACACACATAATGGTTTGCCCCCTTGCTTATTTTCCTTCTTCATCTTCTTCTTCTTAGCCACCTGGTTACTAGAATCTATAATTTCACCAAGTGAAGAGGAAGAATGAGGTGAATAAATGGGCGTAGAAGGTGAGGGGTCAACCTTGAGATCAACATGGGTTGGCATTGTTCAGATGGAGGAGAACTTGGTTGAAACACAAGTTGGACATTTGAAACTACATGGGTTGAAAATAACCAAATTGAAAGAACAATGGTTAATCCTCGGAGGGACAACGTTGCCATATAGGGAGCACCAACATTTCCAAAAGAAGGAAAAGGACTAGGATTCCCATCTGAGGGGATTCCTTGGTTGGTAAACTTAGGAACTGTTTCCATTAATCTCAACCTAATATCAGCTAAGGAGATGCGCACGGGTAAAATGTTATCGTGGATAATAAATTTTAGAAATTAAACACAAAATAAACCAAGAGGGGTAAACTATGCAAGAGGGTTTACCAAGTATCCATGAACTACAATATAAAACTTAGCAAATAAATTTACCAAGGACTTAACGTATGACATCCAATCTCCCCGAATGTTGTGTTTGGTGTATCATGTTTACAAGGTGAAATAATCATTTACTTGTGGCTAAAGGATAGCAACCTAGTGGGGTCTCCCGATATATACTTGACAGTACAGGGAGCACAAGTTTGTGTTGGCACTATCTAATATGTAACTATTTAGTGAGAGTGTCCCTATATACTTATCATACGTACCACAAGTGCTATATACTTCCGTACGTGGGACAGGGTTTCACTCCTAAGATACAACACAGGATGTTAGAGACAACTGCCAGGTTTATAGACGTCAGAACACGTCTCTAGCCTAGACAACTAAATGTTTTGCGTTAGGTTCCAAATTCTCCTTATGTTAATTGAGGTTCGTTTTAAGTTGATCTTGATTTAAGTTTCAACTTCAAGGCTCATAAAAATTGTTACTTGAACACCTATGATGCAACTAACATGAGAAAATGATTCTTTCAATTCGATGAAATCTATCTAGTTTAGGGAAGAGTTTCAAATAGTGATGCAATAAAAAATAATGCAGCAAAAGAAGCTTTTCTGAACTAGATCACTCACACTATCCCAATCCAAAACAAATCATTCAAAGATGTAAACTATGCAATGTAATCTATGCAAAATTCTTTTTCCGAAAACTATGCAATTGTAATCTATGCACAATTACCTTTTTCTTTCGATGAATAAGAAATGCCCTCAATGAACATTCTAGCTTTCAGTCATTAAACAATGTAATCTAGGTTCAATGATAAATCTCAAAAATGACTTCTCAATGCAACTGATCTAATGCACTTTCAATGAAATTCAAATTTTGAGATGAAAGCTAGATGAATGCGAAACTCCCCTTTCTTTGTATGAACAAAATGAAAAAAGACACAAAATGGAAGAACACAAACACTTGTTTCGAGTATCCCAAATGAATTCCTCCAAATGACACAAAGCGTAAAGTGTCGAAACACTAATGAGATATTCTGAATCACTTGCTCAAAACAAAGACTCTTCGCTTTTCACACTGAATAACATACAAAGAAATATCCTTCAGTTGAAAACAAGCAACGTGATCTATGCTTATGATAGAAAAGAGAGAATCAAATGCACACGAGATGGACACTTGAAAACCCTAATCACCGAGACCAATTGAAAAAATCAAAACAACCAAATCAAAAGGTTGGAGATAGATGACAAAACTTACTCAACAACAGGCCTGGAACCCAACGAAGCATGCAACTAATCAAATGAATCGAATCCCATAGAAACCCTAGGATGACGAGGATGCACAACTCGAAAGAAGGAAGACCAAAGATGAACTGATGATACAATCAAGTCGCTGAACAGAAGATAAACAAGAGAAAATTGAGTATAGAAAGAAATCCAAAAGGGTAAGACACACTGAAAATCAGTGAAGGGAAAACCCTAAAAAAATTCACACAGAAATCGATGCGCCTTTGAGGGTGCACCTCATTCTAGAAGGGGATAAGGGCCCTAATTTAAATTTTTTTGCATTGATCAGCACATCTGTCAGATAAATAACAACAACAATCAATGAAAATAACAAAAAACAATAGGGTTTGTCTAAATAAAGTCAGGCTTATCACTTCCAAATAAATATTGATGACTGTAAGCAGTCAGAAAAGCCAGAAACCAAGGAGAGACAAATATTCGACAAAAGATGGACGAAAAATTAAAAAAACTCAAAGAGTGAAAAGAGACTAAAGGCAATGAATCCCTAGCGGTGTCACCAAATTTTTGTCCAGGTAAATCCTCTCTGCAGACAGAGACAATTCCTCTAGCCCCAAGGTGGGTCTAGAAACAAGGGAAACAAGCTAATACCTACTTTCCTAGACTACAAATGAAACATATATGGAAGGAGATGGCCTACCTTGATCTAATGTTGCGATGTTTATCCTCATTGAAGTGCTTCATACCTTTTCTTTTCCAAATTCTATCTTCGCTGCTACCAAAATTCAATTACCTGCACAAGTGACCAAGAAACAACAAGAAAACATAAAATTGCAACATGAATATACAAGTATAACCTATCTATCTGATCAAGGAGTGCTATAATTACTATCTTGAATCATGGACAATAATGGAAAATAAATATCAGTTGTATCATATTGTTAATAAAATAGGAGTTACAACTTGTGCCTTGATGTTGAAGCTCTCCTTCAACTGGTCCAAATCTGAGCACGTCTCCAAATCACTTGTTTTCAACTCAACATGAGAAGGCTATGGGTGTCAACTCTCTCCTTCAAAGCTTATGACAATATTCAAACCTCTCTTTGTTATGCTTTTCTATTCTATTCTCTCTAGCAGAGGCATTGGAGGATGATGAATTTATAGAGATGGAGGAGGAGACATGGATCCACTTAACGTGGGAAAATGGCTTATCTCTTTGGGAGGTTCCTCTTTTACAGGAACAAGAGGCCTAAAAGAGGAATCTTGGCCATATCTTGATCAACAAACATCCAAATCTCCACTCTCGAAGCTTCTAGGCCATGAAGCTTTGTTTCCATTTTAAAAAATATTTCAAAAGTAGATCAGCGCGAGTGTGAGGTCCATACTAGTGCCGATCGGCACTGCTCACAAGCTTAGGATGGGTCATCGGCGATATGAGACATAGAATGGTCGCGGTACCCAAAATAAGTAGGTTTTTAGTGAGCTACTTGAGGAGTAAATCAAAAGAGTGTAGAAATTTATTAATACTGATGTATTATCAGAATCTCCTAATCTAACAATATTTATCTTGTTGCTAAATACAAAATCCTTCCACCGTTAAACTTGCGAAAATTTAAAACTCAATTGCAAACACATGTGAATAAATTTAGTCGCACATAACACAGTTTTTTAATGGGAAAGCTTAAAGCTAAAATACCCAACTATCATATATTATGTATATCAATGTAATCATGTAATAATATCATACAAATCTTAGTACATCAAGCTCTCAGTATAATGTAGATTCATTACACACTGTCATGCAGAAATTTGCATATCTATGCACCAATTTCTTGCCTCTTGACAGCCTGCCTCCACTATGCAATCCCTGCTGAAGAAGACCCCTGAATGAATTTGAATTGGCCTTGCCTTGACTGCGCAATCCTCATTGGAAACTCCAATGTATGTCAGATGCATTGAATGCATCACTATAGTCACAACGGATAGTCCATCTCACCCTTTCACCTATCTCTTCATTCGGTCTCCACTGGAACTGACATGCATTATAGTTAACTGTTGTTTTTTTTCAGTTGTTAGTGAGTTATTAGTTGTGAATTAATTAACTAATTAATTCACTTAACTCTCACTAGTGTATCTTTCAGTTAGACTAGATACAACTAGCTCAACTGAGTTTAACTCACTTAACTGAGTTAAACTAAATAACAAATCCATAAACTACTCTTCCAACTCTGTCATAACTTTGCCACTTCAGTTCTAACCGAGTCCTCCATGCATGAGCCACCAATAAACCCTAGGAATTGCATAATTCCTTCAGCCCACTAATTTTCCGAATCTGTTCACTAAAATAAAGTGCTCCAAGAGAATAAGTTGATGTTTATTGTCGGATTATTATTAAGAGCTAATAATAATCGACATGCATCTATTTTTAGATCGACGATCTATAAATAGACTTCGCCCAATATTCTAAAAATAGAATTTCATATATTTTTCACATTTGACCAACCATCTACAAATAACATCCTGCAACTTATAGAATATGCTCACCATGTCTAAAAATAGACATACACCTATAAATAGCCTGCGGGCCCCACTTAGTGAAGGTGCTTACTTTTCACTAAGCTCATCATCTTGTTGATCTCAACACTCCCTCTCAACAATATAGGGATTATCCTTCACCCCAATTCGAATTTTCTCCTACCGAGCGCCTTCGTCAGAATATATGCATCCTGATCTTCTGAAGGAATGTACTGAAGCAACATGATCTTTGACTGCACACAATCTCTGATATGATGATACTGGATATCAATATGTTTAGATCTATCATGAAACACATGATTAATCAAGAGTTTAATGCAATTCTGATTATCAAAATGTATCACTGTAGGATCTAAATGAGAATCGAACAAACCGACCAGGATCTTCCTCATCCAGATAGCCTCACATGCAACTTGACTTACTGCCATGTATTATGTTTCCACTGAACTGAGTTCCATGGATCTTTGTTTGCCATTGTACCAAGAAACTGCTATAGATCTGATACTGAAAACCCCTCCTGATGTGCTCTTTCTATCCGTTGGGTTGCCTGCCCAATCTGCATCCATGAAGCCATGCAACTTCACCTCATCCATCTGTCTATACCATAAGCCATACTTAGATGTGCCCCTGAGATACCTTAGTACATGCTTTCCTGCCTTCCAAAAGAGCTTGGTAGGCTTAACCATCGCTTGTGAAAGCTGGTTCACCGCATAGCATATGTTCGGTCTTGTATTAGCTAAATACATGAGCGAACCCACCAACTGTCGATAAACAGTGGCATCCACTACCTCTTTCCTCCAATTCCCTGGAAGAGGAGTATCCATGGGCTTGCAGTCCTCCATGTGAAACTTACCAAGTATCTCTTGAGCATACTTGCCTTGAGACACAAACAATTAACCTTCTCGCTGCCATATTTCCAATCCAAGGAAATAATGAAGGAGGCCCAAATCCTTCATCTCGAACTCCTTTGCAAGATCTACCTTGCATGACTGTATCAACTACTCATCACCCGTTAGTATTAAATCATCAACATAAAGAATAATGATTAAAAGCTTACCCTCCACCACAATTTGGTACAGGTTTTCATCCGCCTCACTCTTGGTGAAGCCAAGTCCAGTGAAATAGCTATCGATCCGTGTGTACCACGCATGTGGTGCTTGCTTCAGCCCATACAATGCTATTTTAAGTTTGCACACATGAGAATTGCTGCTGAAGATCTCAAATCCTTCAGGCTACTCAATGTACACTTATTCTTCAATGATCCCATTAAGGAATGCAGTCTTCACATCCATCTGATGAATGTGCCAACCCATTTGCGTTGAGAGAGAAAGGATGGTCCTTATGGAAGAATACCGTGCGACAGGTGCAAAGGTTTCTTCATAATCAATCCCCTCAATATATGAGAAGCCTTGGGAAAAAAATCTAGCATAGAACAAGGAAAAAAAACCTCCTTCATTTTATACACGGGTATTATTATTTGAGAGAAATGACAAAAATACAATTGCTGTAGGAGGTTTTCTGCACTTCTGGATAACTTGACTTCAGGATAGTTTTGTAGGAGTTTGGAGAAGGTGTTTGTAGTGCTCGATGAATCCATTGTGTACATAAATCCTAATCTTTCCAATGGTACCTTTATATCTTGATTTGGACGTCAGGAATGCCTCCAAAAGTCACTTTTCCCAAGCACACTGTGTTTTCTCCAAGCATGCTGCGTTTTTCCATTTTTTGAGAAATCAACTTGAAACTTTGATTATGACCAAACGGAATTGTATTTTTAAAAATAGGAGGTGGGTTGTGTTCCTCTCATGACAAATAAAAAAAACCTCTCTCTTTTTTGCAAAAAGAGTTATGATTAGAGAGATATGGGCCTACATTTGAGCCCTATTTTTGTAGAAAATTTTGGAAATTTTCACTGTTTTTGACACAGCCATAGGGTCAAAAACACAACATGGGCCACATTGTGCTTTTTATGGAGGCCTAAAAATTAAAAATGGCTTGCATCCTTGGTTTTTTCATCACTCCTACTGTTATCACTCGGATTGAACCTCAGGCTGAAAGAAGGCAATTCCGAGGTAACCACAAACCACGCTTAGCCAAGTAGCTAGCCCTACTAGGCAAGGAGAGGTATCTCTCCGTATAGATAATAGCCAATATGACTGAGGAAAGAAGATATTAGGCTAGGTATAGTAGCTCAGGGTTTTGATTTTGATTGTATAGGGTTGTGTTGGATTAGAAGGAGAAAAAACGTCAAGGGAAGGGAAATTAGGTCAAAATTTGTAGTGTGTTCTATGGGGCAAGGTAGGTACAATTTTTAGCACTTTAGGGTTTTTATGGTGGGATGATCAAGACAAGTGAGGGGCTAGAAAGAGCATGATGTAATCATGGGTTCTTTTTAAACTGAAGAAATTTAACAGACTGTGAATGTCTACCCAAAACAGAGCATAGAAATTATGGATTCTATTCATCTAACTTGAAAACGTTCACTTAATAGCAATGAAATGATGGATGAAATAAACAAAACATTATAACATCTGAGCACAAAAGAAGAAACTGAAACTAAACACCATACCACATGGATCCCATAAAATAGCTGCAAATTTGATTAATGTCCAGGCCAAAACTGATACAAAAGTGTGTCTCTTCAAAATCCAAACATCCAACTGAGTTCAACCATTACAATGACTGAGAAAATACATCATATAGACCTCAAAACCACTCTACCTAGCCTTAGGGAGTCGAATCCATGATATGGGAATCAATTACACCAAATTCCAAACAAGAAACTGAAGACTAGGAAGACTCAACAATTTGCCTCTAAAAGAGAGGAAGCTGATTCATTTGACCTCTAGAGGACTCACCTAATGTATCTACCTTAGATAAAGTAAAAACATTACATTTACATTCATCATGACCATTTAAATCAGTAATTTATTCATTTTCCAAAGTAAAAGTAAAACTTGAGTGAAACTTCAAAATTTGCTGAAGGCTGTGAAAAATGCATTTTCCTTGTTAAACGCGCAACGTCTAGGCAGAAAAATGGCCTCTTTTGCAAGTAGCTTTTGAGTGCCTTCCTGGTGTCCAAATCAGATCCATGATAGCTCATTAGAAATATGTCTAAGTCTAGTTTCCAAAGCTACCTCCAGTTTCCAAAATAGTGCTTATTTTCCCTGTCAAAAAGTCAATCTCCCAAGACTGGTAAACGCGCAGCGACAAGGTCAAAAAGGAGGCAGAAACATGAAAATTTGGTAGTTTTTTGCATTTTTGAGGGACCAGTTCTCCTCCAAATATTCAGAAAATTTCTAGGGTTGATGTCTTCATCATTATGAACATTATGGTGGTGGCCATTTGTTAATTGGAGGCCCCAAAAAATAGCACAAAGTCCAGGTCGTTGTGCCTTTGGTAAAATTTCTGCGTGCAGAAAGACTCAAAAACCAGAAATGAACTGAAGTGCCAAGTGTGCCAAAATTTACCAAAATTTGTGAGGGTACTTGCTTATCAAATTCTTGAGGCATGAAGAGACACCTTAGAAAGTATATCTAACCTCTCCTTCTCCCCTTGCTTAGTCGAACTTTCAATTTTAGCATTGGCTCTTTTGAGCTTGGCCAATGCAATTCTCTCTTTCTGTGGATGAAGTTTGACTTTTGTCCTCAACAAGTCATTGTACTTGTTAGCCTTCTCTATCAAACTCTCCAAATGTAGATTGGCTCTATCAATCCATAATTCCCTGTCCTTACTAATATGTAGGGCAAGCATCTCACTTGGTGTGAGCTGCTCTGCCAACTCAGCTTCTCTCTATCTTTCCTGATCTAAAACTCTCTTCAGCCCTATAGTCTTTAGTTTCTGTCTTAGAGGTTGATCCTCCTCATCATCCATTTCAAAAAATCTTTCCAAGGTATCCTCAAGCAAGGCCTTTGCCTTTCTGCCTCTCTTTGTGCTTTGATGGTCTTTACCTCATTGATGATTTGCTTAGTTTTCAGCTGCTAATTTTCCTGCTCAAGAAAATCAATCACATATTTTCCTCTCTAAATATTAGCTTGAAGTTCACTAATATTTATTTCTTTGCCTTTGATTGCTGCACTTGTGATTTTGTACTCATCTAGGTCAATCAACTGAAATTCATGCTCTGTTTCATGTTTGTCCTCCTGTTCATCAATGAATGGCTCTTTAGCCTTTTCCTTGCCTTTTTCCACCTGTTTTGTTGATGAAGAAGGCACGCCCCCTTTCACTCAAAGTGAAGCAAACACATGCTTGTAACCTCTCTGAGAAGTCTTGGGAAATGGCTCAACATCAGTCAAATTAGCCCAAATTGCCTCAATATCCTCCTTACTGCTTGATGACTCAGAATCATGATGTGAAGATGATGAAGGGTTATAGAAAGGTGAAGAAGAAGGATCAACATGAGGTGAATGCATCTGACTTGGTGATGACGTATGAGCAGCAGGATGAGATGGAGGAGTGGATAGGGGACGATGAGATGATGAGGGGATACTTTGCTCATGCTGACTAGGTGGGGCAGTGAAAACTTCATTTGCTATGAATGTGTCCCATGGAATTTTATTTTTCTCAAGCTGATGCATGACTATCATTTTGATTAGGGAGTGGTGAAAGAGACTCTGCATTTGATGATTATACTCCCTCTTTTGTGCAATTTATGCCATCTTGTCAATGCCGCAGGAGAGGAAATAGGGTATGTGAAGCATTCTGACTCTAGTGAAATGCATAAGAAGCCGTATGTGATATGAATAGAGTCGAGAAAACCTCCCCTCATAGGTGAAGTATTTCATGATGATTTTCATCATAGGGATATATCAGTAAAGAAGATGAGAGAAAGGGAAAATGGTCTTTTTGTCATCCTTGTATCTAGGTTTAAGATATGGTTCATAGTAGCTATGATCAAGGTTTCCTTGTTTAAACCATTTCTCTCCCACATTAGGGATACTTGTAGCAGCTGTAATGGCATTAGTAGACATGGTAAAATTAACCCCAGCAAGAGTGACCTACCTATCATGAAGATTGGTAATGAACAACCTTGTCAACATAGGGTGATACTGGATCTGCTGCACTTTCTCACAAAACTCAAAACAACCAACATGTTTAAAACATGACACAGTGAGGGGAGAAGCCATGAGCTCTTTTATGGTTGTTGGTTCATATATGATGATTTTCCCTCATTTCTTACATGATTTCTTCTTTGGTGTTTGTTTTTTACTGACACTTCTATCTTCCTCTTCAGACATTTTGAATTTAAAGCCTTGAAAACCCTAGGGTAAATGGAATGAGATGAAGGGAGTGAGAGGTGAAATGAATAGCTTAGGAAAATGGAGGGAGTGAATGTAAATGAAAACCTAGGTCTATAAAAACCCTAGTATTTAATAGTGTTTATGACTGATATGTGTTTAGGGACATGAATATGGATATGATGCATGAAAATGGGAAGGAAATGAAAAATAGGGTTTCATAGAAATAAGCACTTCAAATTTCTTACGAAACACCAAATATATTCGAGGAGAGGTGTCTTACGGTTCACTTACTGATTTAAAGCCCTTTGAATAAATTTGTGAGGAAATGAAAACTTGTTGGAGGTTGTGAAATCCTTCGAAACCCTGCTTGAGCAAACACGTAGTGTCCTGGAGAAACGTGTAGCACCCGGGAAAACGTGCAGTGACCAAGGGTAAATGAGTAGTGCCTGTGTTATTTGGTCAACAATTATCAGGAAAACACGTAGCACCTGAGGGTAAACGCGCAGCGTCCGGGAAAACGTGCAATGACCCTGAAATTTGACTCAAAATGCTCGAAAAACTTGAAATTTCTCCTTTGCTGGAAACTCCTAATGGATGAATGGAGGAAATGAATTGATTTGAGGTGTTTGAATGGCTTTATAGCTTAGTGGTTTTGAATTTTGAATTTGAATTACCCACTTTTCCTATGTTCACTTTTCCCTTTGGACTTTGGCACTGATACTCTTTATCTTTCTGACTTTTTGGCATTTTACAGTTTGATCAAGTCATGGAGTTTTGCTTTCTTTGCTCCATTTAGGCTGGAAATGATTGAATTGATAGCTTGGGATGAATTTATTATATATGATATTCATAAAATTACATTTGGAAAAATATAAATAAATTACATATTGAATTTTATATCAAAATGACATTTTGATATAAAAATCATTAAACTCAAAAATTACAACTTTGAAAATTACATCACGATGATCTTCTACATAGGAAAACAAAATTTCTTATTTAATCCCTCTCATATATTTGCTGACCTTATCTGAAATGGAGGAGTGACCTTGAAAAATAAAAAACCTAAAGACCTAATGGGACTTCTTTAGACTTGACTTTCATGAATGAGATTTAATTTAAAAGACTTCCTGGTGAAAAGAGAATTTCCATAGGTGTTGTTATGCTCAAGGAGGCATGAGAATGAGTCATAAATGTGAATATCGGAGGGAGAATGAAGTTTATTGACAAGGACAATCACCAGTGGAACAATTTTATATCATGACCTAATGGAATGATTGAAAATCTCTTTAGAGTGGGACACCTAAGATGCACATGAAAAATGTGTTTTGATCCCTGGTGGAAGTATGAAAATACTGATAATAACACCTACATCACATATAGCCCCTAGGAGCAGAGTTTCAACAAGATCTAGTAGGTGAAAAGGCCCAAAAAATACTAAAAAACCACCTTTATGCCTTCTTTTTGAACAACACAGTGATTTTTTGGTGTGACTGTGGGAGAATGAAGTTTTGAGGGGCTAGAATCAATCATTTTTAGTGCTTGAGGACTCTATTTTGTAGCCATCAGGAAGCGATATCTCCATCAACTTTCATATCAGCATTTGGACCTCGCAAAGGCCTCCAAAAGTCACTTTTCCCAAGCACGCTGTGTTTTCTCCAGGGACGCTGTGTTTTTGCCTATTGGTCAATTTTCTGAGTTGACTTGGTCCAGATTCGACCTCAACTAATGTAATTAGTCACTTTTGATGTTTTGATGCTGTAAACATGTGTAAATATGTTGGATAGAGTAAACATGAGGTAGATACATTCTTGTAAAGTCATTTTTGGTCAAAGATATCAGTTTTTCTATCTTGGGGAGAGGTTTGTAACCTCCCTAGTCTTTAGGTTTTAGGTGAGAGAATTATGTGATCAGTTCCTAAACACTAGGATTCGACCGCTGAGACAGGGGAAACATATTTTTCTCTATATTTATGCCTTTATTACTCATTTTGATGGTTGGACATGAGAGGTTTGAGACCATTGTAGCTTGTGCTTCATCTTTTATTTAGAAATTCAGAGGAACAATTGCAGCTATTATCTAAGAATTCATGTGCTGTGAGTTTTTGATGTTTTTTTTTCTCTGTTATAGTCTTTTATGAATGATATATATATTATCTTTCCATCCTTTCTTTCCTCAGTGATCTTCCTAAAATTTTGATAATAAGAATTCTTTTATGGCTCTGTTTTGTTTGGGAACATCATTTAATGTTTATTTCCTTCAATTTTAATGAATTAATGATGCATGCTCATTAAGAACCTCTCCACTCTTTCAAACCCTACACTACACCGAAAAAACCCTAAGCCCATCACTAAAGCATTACTACCTTGCTCCTTTACATATTTGCAGTCGTAGCCCTTTGATACATTTGACCTAGCTACCTGATTTTCATCCCTGATCCAACAGAAAAACCTTCAAACTTTCAAAACCCTAGAGCTAACCTAACTAGCCTAAAATCTACTCCTCATCCAGTCAAAACTTTTGGTTGTGATCTCATAGAGAGATCCCTCTCTGATTCGGTAGGGCTAGCCACCAAACTAAAAGCTTGGTTTGAGGTTACTTCCGTCTGCATCCATTCATCAGCCTTGGGACGCTGTGGAGGCTAACATTCCTGGTGCCTTTGCCAGGTATTGAAGTGACAAATATTCCCTGGGAAAGCACTAAAAGGATTAGTTCTGATTGCTGATGGTGGACATTGGTCAAATAGAGGAAGGCTAAAATCGTCCTCCTGGCAACTCCAAATAAATTTTGAAATCAAATTAAAAGGATCTACTAGAGGATGAACCTTGCCTACAAAAACATGAAAGGAAAACATGGGAAGATGAGATATTCAACTTGGAATTTCATCCAAGACATCATTTTCTTTGCGTGAATTATTTTTTATCTTTTCCTAAGAATGTCAAGAAGGTTTTTCAAAGTATACTGTATTTGAGAAAATATATGAGGCCTGTATTTGATTCCTTTCCTATGAAAATTGTGAATACAAATTCTCCATAATTTTGGTCAATACCCTTCTGCTGAATCTCATGTTAACCATCTTTAGCTTGACGAGCCTCAAGATATCAAGATTAATCTTACAACTACTGTACATACTCTTATACTTTGTAAAATTCTAGATAGATACAAGCCACTCAACTTACCTCCTATACTACATGATTTCCCTGAACACTGTTACAAATATCTTCCCAGGTTTGATGGAAATTATGACAAACATCATTGTTGAGAATCACATTCAGAGTTGTTAAAAATTTCTCGACCTTTTTGAGGTTGAAGAATATGATGTTAGTATCAGGATCTTTGCTCTATCTTTGCAAGGCGAAGTTAAGAAATGGTTCAAAAACTTGCCAGCTACAAGAATTTTCGATTTCCATCAGTTTGTGAAAGTATTCCTTGATAAATGGGGGATCAAGAGGAATACTTTTCTAATTATAGAAGAATACAATCATTTGAAAATAGAACCAGGGGAAACGATGCAACAATTTTCAGCCAGATTCAATCAAGTATGCCATTCAATACCTGCTGATATAAAACCGCCTCCCGGTTCAGCTCTCTTACACTACCCAGATGCCTTTGATCCATAAATGGAGTTTCAATTAAGATAAAGGAACACTATAACACTCAAATAAATTCAGGACAATGCGATAGATGTGGAAGCTAATCTACTGGTAAAAAGGTCAAAGTTGGAAGCAAAAGAGAGGGAGAACATAGAGAAGGAGCACTTGACATCTTTAGAGGAGAAGATCAACATTTTGGTAAGTATAATGGAATAAATGATGCAAAAGATAATCATGAGAGATGAATTTTTTGTTCAACAACACCATGTCATACTTATTGCAGAAGAAGAAGAGGTTGTTGGCCCTAACTATTTTCCTGCTAATTCGAGTTACCATAGATCAGAAAATTATTTTTGTTTGTATTCATTTATGGAAAATCATGAAAATGGATTTGTAGATCAATCTGAGTAGAAACAATATGATGATCTAATGTGTATGCTTGATGACACTCCTTATATTGATGGTTTACCCAAGTATGATCAATATGATTATGGCTATGTTGTTGAAATCGAGGCTGACCTTTCAAGGAAATCAGTGAAATGTCTTTGGGAGGAGGAAGTTTAATTACATCCGCTCAAATATAGCACTCAACCTATGCATATCAATTGTGACAGTAATGAAGAGAATGAAAAAAAATTCAAAGTAAGTCAAAGTTCTTTACCTTTGTGTTTCACTTCATTTCAATTACTAAGAGAAAACTTTCCTCAGATTAGAAATTAATAGTCTTTTAGTTTTGATATGGAGCATAGAGAAGACAATGAACTTCTTGATCAAGACTCCTTACCCTTGTGTTTCTCCTCATTTTTGAAAATAATAGAAAACTATAAGAAAGCAGATAAGCGAGTTGTCAACAGTATGAATGGGCAACCTTCTCATGAATTGGCTGAGGATGTCACTTGTGATATTAAATCTTATTTCACTTCAGAATCATAGCCACTGAGTTACACTGAGTTTTAGACCACAGATCAAAGCTTAGAACTTGAAACATATTATGAATTGATGCAGGATAATTTTGTACCATTAAGTTTTGATGCATTTCCATTTTTGAGGAATTTTTTTGATAATATCTCTCCAACAAAGAATGACAAGCTTCTAGAAATTCATGTAGTCTCATTGGAAACGATGTATAAAAAGTTGTAGCAGTCTACTCAGGTTTTCCATGACCTAATAGCTGATTTTTTGGATGATTTATGTAGTCAAAGTTTTTCTCCAATAGCTAGCTATGAGATTCAAAACAAAGATGATAAAAATTTGATCAGGCAACTAGCTTCATTGTTTTATTCAGCAAGAGTTTCATTAAAAAGCGCATCCAAGAATTTTCAGTCATATCAGGAGAGTAGCGATAAAGGCGAGGTTGTTTTAGAACCTCATGCACATGATTATATTAATCCAGGATCAGAAAATGAATGGAGTGCTTGTATTTCTACTGAGTTTCAAGACAAGGTAACATTTCAGATTTGTAGGATTCTTTTACTGACTTGTTACAGTCAACAGGGGAGATGAATTTTCTTGTATTTATGGACCAAAAGCACATTTTCATTGGATATTTGGAGTTGTCTATTTTTTGTCTTTTCTGCCTGCTCAAGGAAAGTGAGTAGGATTTCAGTAAGTAGCCATTTGCTGGATTGGTTACACTCGAGGGATCACTTCACATGATTGTACATATGTATTCAACAAGTAGGAATTTATCATCAGGATTTGAAGCCCTCAAGTCTCGATGATATGATGTGATCAATAAGTTCGGTAAGTTTTGTTTCAATCAAAGTCAGTTCAGTTTATCAATTGGTTTTTCAGTTTTGAGTTGAGTCTTTTGATTTTTGACTCCATGCCCAATGGAAAAGGCTACTTAGTCTACGATGTTCTGGACACCTCCAAGGAGTTTCCATCCCCAGTTGGAGCTAATGTTAGTGTCAGTGAGTTATTCTTGTCACTAGTGATCAAATGGGCTCTTTCAAAGTTTTTGTTAGGGTGTCGAGTCAAATTTTTATGGTTTCAGTAGGTCTTCAAATAGAAATTTGGTCACTGGCTAGTTTGTGTAGGTATATCACTACTCCTAAAATCCTTCATGGTCAATGGACATCAACATAGTCAGGTCATTCCATCTTGAAAGAGATCCATGGTCATCATGGTCATAATTTAGTTCATAATTTCATGCAGTGTCATCATTAGGTCATAGTGTGAAAGTCATGAAAATAAGTCATTTCATCATCAAAATTCACCATTTGAAGGAGTAGTGATAGTGAAAAACCTTTAATAAAGTGTTAAAAAGGGCTTTTATATATTATTCATGATGTAATATATCCTAAATGGTTCTAAAGCTGTAGTTTCAAAATCAAATGTGAAAGGAGATGGTGGGGCCAATAAACCACCAAAAGAAAAATTGAATTCCAAGCTACAAAAGACCAAAGAAACATTTCATTTTCTCATTCCAACTCAATAAGACATTACTCCACTTAGAGAAAGCATTTGCACCCTCAGAACAAAAATATGTGTGCCCAAGAGTGCCACCTATCCTCTGCATTGCGCACTCGCTGCACATTCTTCATTTTGACACAAATGATCATCCCAAAGTATTTCTACATCAAAAAGCAGGTTTAAATACATCTCTTAGAAGTAAGTGGACCCTTAGAACACCTATTTTGTCTTCATTTTGTGATTAGTAAGATCAATCCCCTTTTCTAGGGTTTTGAGTGCATTACCTTGCTTTCATGTTCACATTGACAAAATTGCTAAAGAAACCCTAAGACTGAAACTCACTCACCTTCCACCACCTATTAAAATTTACTTAATCACTTTCCCCACCCCTACTCCTCAGTTTCCCTATTTTCCTACAAACCCTAGCCTATACTAGGCATTTCTAGGTTAGGACTGCTTTTCCCCCTTTTTGGACCCCTTCCCCTCATCCATTCCCTAAAATTTCACTTTCCCCTACTCCCAAACATCTCTCCCTACCCCCCTAAAATTTCCCAAGAATTTCGGAAGCACTTAACCCCTTCATCTCCCTTCATTCCGAAAAACTACTCAAATCCCCTGTTTTTCTCTTCGCTAAACCCTAATTTACCTTCCCATTGAGCTAGGGTTAGAAATGGATTATGAAACCAATGAGAATATGAGGCATAAGGGAGGTAATATCAGTAGGTATGAGCCCACAAAATTCTAAGAAATCATATCTTCACCTTTCCAAGATATGGGCTGCCTGGGGTTTAGATTGCACACATGGAAAATTTTTCTTAAAAATGTGTTTATGACAAAATAGAGATGAATTTACCAACATGAAAGAGGTTTTTGTCAATCATAGACCAAGAAAAAAAAACCTCCTTCTGTTTATACACAAGTATTATGATTTGGGAGAAATTCCAAAAATACAATTGCTACAAGAGGTTTTCTGCACTTCTGGACAGCTTGACTTTAACACAGTTTTGCATGGGTTTGGAGAAAATGTTTGCAGTGCTTGATGACTCCATTATGTATCATAAATACTAATATTTGCAATGGTACCTTTTGATCTTAATTTGGACCTTGAGAAGGCTTCCAAAAGTCACTTTTCACAAGCACACTACATTTTCTCCAGGCACACCGCGTTTTTCCAATTTTGAGTGATCAACGTTAAACTTTGATTTTGATGAAATGGAAAAGTATTTTTGAAAAATAAAGATGGTTTTGTTCATAACTTGCTAAAGAACAATAACCTTTGTCATTTTTGCAAAAATAGTTATGGTTAGAGAGATATGGACCTACGTTTGATCCCTATTTTTGTAGAAAAAATTGATATTTTTCATTGTTTTTCACACAGTCATAGGGTCAAAATTGCAGCAAGAGCCACACAACGATTTTGATGGAGGCCTCCAAATGAAAAATGGATTGCATCCTTGGATTTTTCATCACTCCTAAATCACATCTAGCCCATGGGAGCAGAGTTTCAGCAAGATCTAATAGGTGCGAAGGTCCAACAACAACTCAAAAGCCACCTTTATGCCTTCGTTTTGAACAACACACTGCATTTTTGGAGTGACTGTGGGAGAATGAAATTTTGAGGGGCTATAATTAGTCATTTTCAGTGCTTGAGGACTCTATTTTTTAGCCAACAGGAAGCTCTATCCCCCAAAACTTTCATATCATAATTTGGACCTCGGGAAGGCCTCCAAAAGTCGCTTTTCCCAAGAACGGTGTGTTTTCTCCATGCACGCTACGTTTTTGCTTGAATTCATTGAGTTTTTGCCTGTTGGTCAATTTTCTCAGTTGACTTGGTCCATATTCGACCTCAACTGATGTATTTAGTCACTTTTGATGATTTGATGATGTAAACATGTGTAAATATGTTGGATAGAGTAAACATGAGGTAGATATATGTTTGTAAAGTCATTTTTAGTCAAAGGTATTAGTTTTTCTATCTTGGGGAGAGGTTTGTAACCTCCCTAGTCTTTAGGTTTTAGGTGAGAGAATTATGTGATCAGTTCCTCAACACTAGGATTCGACCCCTAAGAGAGGGGAAATGGATTTTTTTCTATATGTATGCTTTTCTTAGGCATTTTGATGGTTGGACATCAGAGGTTTGATACCATTGTAGCTTGTGCTTAAGATTTTATTCAGAAATTCAGAGGAAGAGTTGCAGCTATTATCTAGGAATTCATGTGCAGTGAGTTTTTGATGTTGTTTTTTCTATGTTATATTCTTTTAAGAATAATATATATATTATCTTTCCATGCTTGCTTTCCTCAGTGATCTTCCTAAAATTTTGATAAGAATAATTATTTTGTGGCTCTGTTTTGTTTGGGAACATCATTTCATGTTTATTTCCTTCAGTTTTAATGAATTCATGAGGCATGCTCATTAAGATCCTCTACACTCTTTCAAACCCTACACTACTCCCAAAAAACCCTAAGCCCGTCACTAAAGCATTACTACCTTTCTCCCTTATATATTTTCACTTGTAACCCTTTGATACATTTGACTTAGCTACCTGGTTTTCATCCCTGACCTAGCAGAAAAACCATCAAACTTTCAAAACCCTAGAGCTGACCTAACTACCCTAAAATATACTCCTCATCTTTTCAAACAAAGTTTGTATGTGATCTCATAGAGAGAGCCCTCTCTGGTTTGTTAGGGCTAGCTACCAAGCTAAAATCTTGGTTTGAGGTTACCTTCGTCAGCATCCATTCATCAGCCTTGGGATGTTTTTGAGGCTAATAATGAACACAAGGAAAAATAGCCTTAAAAGAAGAAAACAGTTACACAAGGCAGTTGCACAGTTTCAATAGAGTTTACAGGTTTATGTACCAATTTTTCTAATAAGAGGGTGTTGGCTTGAGGGGTCCTAACCCAGGTTCAGAATTAAGCTTAACCAACAAAACCCTCTTACTACTGGCCCTTTCAGTAGTTACCTACTTGTGCAGGTCAAAGTCTCAGCCGAAGCAGTATGGGGGGGTGATGGAAGCAGGTTTCCCCACCCTAAGAGAGAATTAAATTATGTGGGTGTCTTCAAATCTATAATACTAGAGGAAAAACCTTCACAACAAAAACCCTAACTAGGAAGATCTAGGTAAATTTACGTAGGCTATCCTGTGCACACACAGATAAAGGCTTCGAAATCCCTTCAACAGTCCTAATAAAGTGACATTCAGGTCTTACACTAATAGATCTATGCATTCAATGCTCATATAAGACCAAAAGATAGGTACGCAACCGATCCAAACAGAGATAATATACTTGATCCAGTAAATGGAAATAATACACAGAAACAAATCATAAATAAAAATACGAATGCATTTGATACTTAGAATTATCCCCAAACACTTATTTATTCATTAACAATCGTAAAACCCTTTACACTTCTTAAGATCCACCCCACACACACAACCAATAGGGGTCACACATAGCCGAACTAAGGTTTTTTCACCCACATTCAGCAGGAACCTTTCAAACACAGAAAAATTCGCTTCACAGCTAAAAAAATCTTAATGTTATCAAAACTTACTCAACACTGTTCTATTCGACTCGATCTAGACTTATATTTATATATTTAGCTTGCGCTCATCTAAGGTCCGCAAACTGTGGTTTGTGACTCCTAGTTTTACCCTTTTTCCCATTACAACTCATGAAGGGGCTTTGACCCACCTCAAAGCCCCTTGACCTGTGCATTTCTTAGCACGCATGACTCAAAATTACAAAAATACTATATTTTTATCAAAATTGCAGTCCTAAGGGACCCTGCTCCAACAGGCCCCCAACACAATCTTGTGACTTGTCCCGAGTCAAAGTGGTACTGGGGTCTTCATCTTTGTCTTCAGCTCCTCGATGGTAGTAATGAAGGGCGCCAGGATGCCCACGCTCTAATCAGTTGCACTCTATGCTATGTCCACCAATTTATGAGAAAGCTTTTCTGCGGTGAGATTTATGCTCTGATAATTTTGGTTCAATTTCTTCATGGCAGCATCTAGATCTTGCGAAAAATTCATCGTTTCATCGTCCCATGACTTCATACGGTCTGTCACAATGTGCTTCTTTCACTGTAAATCCTCAACTTCATCATGCACTATCTGACTTGTATGCAACCGGACCATGCGTTCAGTAGGTACAAAGGTAGGCATTGCCTCCTGAAGGTCATCAAACGCCTGCTCCTTGGTGCCTAGTTCCCGTGAAATATTTTGGACAAGGGGATTCATCTGCACGGATGTCCACAAGCCCATAGCTGTTTCTAGTAGCGCGGTTCCCTTGTTGATTGTGGTGGTAACGCTTGCTAAAGCTTCTTTTATTAAGGCCACCCACTGCGCGCGCACTTCTGGCAGAGTTTCAGGCTTAAGCTTGGCCTAAAATTCCTCGATATGGTGGTCAAAATCTACCTTAACTACATGCACTTCTGATCGAGATGCCTTTAGCGCTGCTATGAGACTTTTAACTTTAACTTGCGGTGCAGCTGAAGAAGGAATGGCCACCTCTGGAAGGTCACCACAAAGTCTATCAATCAATTTTTCCAATTTATATTGCTATGCTACTGCTGCCTGCAACGTTGTATGAGCCTGGAGAGACTCTTCAGTTTTTTCTGCGATTTTTTGCTCAGCCTCAGTAAGTTGCTGATGCACGTGTGCCTCCTTATACTGCAGCTCATCTGTGATAATTGTTTGAATTTAATGTAGCTTACCACTGGGTAGCATAGACTAGTCTATCCCAACTTCTGGGCAACGTTGGGGTTGTATTAATCACTATTGAATGACTAAAACAATACACATAAATTATCAATCCAGAGACATCTTTTATTTCAATGGTAGTCACATTGTCTGTGTCAATACACCGAACCAGAAGAAAATCAAAATAAAGGAAATAATTGCTGAAGTAAATGTTGGAAGTAAATCACTCATGCAGAAATAAAATGATCTACAAGACTGTAATCACACTTCAATTAATCTGTTCTAGCGTGCCACACCACAATTATCCAGCTGGTATCTCTAATCTCATATGTGTAACAACTTACAAAATATTGAAACTGAAGCGGATATATTCACAGCTGAAACAAAAATAACAACACAACTACTGATACATAAAAAAGATAAAAACACATATACACAACTATCTTAATCACTGCAATCCCTGCTGTTAGCCCCCCTATAAATTTTTGACAAGCAAATAGAAGGCTAAATTGTTTTTGAGCCTTCAAGGAATGCATTTCCTCTGAAAATACAGTCTCCTTGAAGCCTCTTTGTGCCTTTTATCCTTTGATGAATTCCCCTCTGCTGATTCCCCTTTTAAAGCCTCTCTGCTGATGAAGAAATGCCCAAAGGCCTTCCTTTTCCCTCTTATTTCCCCTCATTTAGCCTCCTTTTATCCCCCCTTGTTTCCCCTTCTATTTCCCTTCTTACCCTTCATTTCCCCCTAAAATCCCCTTTAAATTCCTCCCCCTAACCTTTGTTTTCCCTTTTTCCCCTTTTATTCCTCTATCGTTACCCTTCCCCGGCCCTCAAATTACATTAAAATGGGCTAAAAAACCCTCTTCCGACCTTATTATAGGGCTTAGCCCCTTACCACAAAGCCCCTTAACCACTTCCCCACATATGACCCCGCGCCAGGACCAAGTGCTTAAGTCCCCGGCGCTTATTGCAATCGGAGCATCGGCGGGAGGCAAAATCCTTTGTAACAGCGTAAAAGTCCCGATGCGATTCGTTTTAACACATTAAGTCTTGCGATAGGTTCTGCACCGTCGATCTGTCACAAGATCTAACGGCTGGGCGCTAATCGCAGCCCCCCGCTCAATCGCAATCGCAACATTCACATCGTGCCCTCCGATTAATCGCAACCCTGTCCTCCAATTCCCCGATTGCGATCCTTCGAGCTCATCCTGGCCGTTGATCTGCCCCGCGATCCGACGGCCGCCTTCTTGCCCCACGACCACTTCTCCACCGTTGATCTGCCCCGCGATCCGACAGCCAGCGCTTAATCGCACTGCCCCCCCCGATCCACTTCTCCACCGTTGATCTCCCCGCCGATCCGACGGTTGGCGCTTAATCGCAACAGCCTTCGATCAATCGCAAGCCTTTTCCTCCGACTCCCGATTGCGATGCTCCGATTCAATCTTCGTCGTCCATTTCCTCCTAGATATACGGTCAGCGCTCAATCGCACCCGTCTCTCCGATCGCAATCGCAAGTCTTTCCGAGTTCCCCCCGATTAAATGTCCACCGTCCATTCAACCCGCGATCCGACAGTCATCGCACTCCCATTTCCTCCAATCGCAGTCTTTTCCTCTGTATCCCGATTTGATCGCAGCCGTCCATTCTCCCGCCGATCGGACGGCCAGCGCTCAATCGCATCTCCCCTCCGATCGCAATCGCAAGTCCTGTCTCCTGTCCTCCGATTGTAAGCCTCTGATTACATCTCCACCGTCCATTGGGTTAAGATCTAACGGTTTTGGTCTAATCGCCCCCCGCCACGGTTGGCCCCACTTCCACGGCTCCGCTCCATTGTTTTCCATGTTTCCTTTGTAATTCGCCTAAGAGATAACCTTGGGGCTTTTACGCTAACAACAGTTCTTCCACCGCTCTTCATCATTTCCGCCGCTCTCCACTCTTTCGCCACCATTCCTCCGCCTCTGCAGCATTTTTCCGGCGCCACTGCCCGGTTTGTAACAGGTCTATTCATTGTGCAGATAGTATAGAGAGGCCATTTCAGCCGGCCAACGAAGCAACAGAAACAAGATTTGAAGGGGATTTGAGCCTGTAATTGAAGATCAATGGTTATAATCCCGCATTCAAAGGATTAAGGCACAGTTCGAAGACCAAGAACACACTGTAAAAGTCTTATTTGTGTTAAATATCAGCAGAGTACGTTCTCTCCAGACGTACACCATTCCTACAGCGTTCTCCATGCCTCTCGAGCCCAGGGAAATTAAATGCACAGACAGGAGCTTCATTAAAGATTGTCTGAGCAACAGTAATGGAGGTATGGAGAAGTCGCAGACTTTCATCCATGTCATTTATTTCAGAATGGTAGCACAGAGCTCCAGGCTCCGTAAGGATTTAAAGAATGTATCAGAGGTCAATCTCGACCCGACAGAGATCTCCAAACCAGTCTCAGAGTACATACAGCACTGCATTTTTCCATTAAGCAGCATGGGCGTGAACACTTCCGTCCTGCTGTCTTAATGAATCTCATTTAATTGTCTATCTACCTCTGTCTCTTCCTCTTCTCCTATAAATAATTCCCAGAAACGAATTGTAATGGTTGTTGTTGCCTTGCTGGGCATCTGCTATTAGAGGGATTCAGTTTGACGGTTAGAACAACCTTGGGAGGGAGTTGCAGAGTAGTTGTATGTAATAGGCTGGGAGGAGAAGTCTGGACTGTAACAACCATTGAGCCTTATTGTACATGACTGGTTTTGCATCTATTAATCAAAGCACTTTTCACAGGATCCTGGTCTATTACTATTGGTGATGTGCTTCTTAACTCTGTTATTTACATTTTTATACTGTTTCATGTTCTGCTGGTAGGCATCAGAATAATGGTATAGGATTCACCCTTGTTAGGTGCCCTATGCTGTCTGCTCTCCCTACCTTTGTGTTTTCTACTCTATGTGCTATCTAAGAGCTGGTTTCAGTTGATTTAACCAGCGCAGCGGATGTTATTGCCTACTGGCTGATGTATGAATTGGTTGAATCGGTGCTTAGATGTTCTTGCTGGGTTTCAGCTGGAAGGTTTGGGAACACTGTGGATAAGTGTTAGCCCTGTCCACTAGGATCCTTGCGCGACCAGCTGGCCCCTTTAAGATCCCTTCTGTTTAACTTATCTCTGTTTTTCCCTTGGAGCTGCTAAAGCAGACCTGGAGTTAAATGACCTCTGGTCTGATCTATAAGCTGCCCCTTTGTCTCTTTGAGAGCAACCTTTGAGTATGTCCAAGCAGGTCTGGAGTTAAATGACCTCTGACTTGATCTATAGACAGAAATCTGGTTGTTCTCCTTCTTTCACTTTCCTTCCTTAATGTTCCACCCCACTCTCTAATCTAAAGATCCTCTAGTATTAGATGACTTGCCCTTTGGAAGCCTTGGCTAGTGGATGCAAGTAATTTCCTTTTATGACTCCATAGCCCAATGGATGGCACTGTCCTGGCCCATCCTCTTTGCTGAAACATCCTGCTGCTTTGTTCCTTTTCTCCCATTGCTTTCCCAGTCCATGATCTCCTAACCAACCCAGCAACCCTCCAACCAAATTATTTAAAATCCCCCTCTGTGCTTCATAACTAGCCTAACATATCATTCCGAGCTATAAAGACATATCATTCTTTGCTCTATTGGAGAGATCCCTCTCCGGGTCCAGGAGGGCTAGATCCTAGGGCCCCAAAGTGGTTCTGATGTTGTCTCATCTTTTGGTCTTGCCAATCTGGCCAAAATATGGGAACCCCAACATAATGGCGACTCCACTGGGGACGAATCTGAGAGTCAAGAACCGCTGATAGTTGGTCTATTTCCCATTGTCGTCACCAACATAATGACGACTCCACTGGGGACGAATCTGAGAGTCAAGAACCGCTGATAGTTGGTCTATTTCCCATTGTCGTCACCAACATAATGGCGACTCCGCTGGGGAAGGGACCGCTTTGCATCTAGATTGGCTTATAATTGCTGATGGTGGACAACATCCGGCCTCAAATAGTCATATTCATCCACCTGGCGACTCCACACTCCCTACGATCCAAAGACCTGATGACTCCACTGGTGGAGGACTCTGAACTGGTTGAGAAGATACAGTGACCTCTTTCTGATTTACAAACATGCTTCCACGCATACAGAGAAGATATGCCCCAATGAGCAGGGAGCATATCCCTGGATTTCCACACAAAATGCTTGAAGTGGACTGGTTGAAAAACCTTCCTACCTTTCAGGGTGAAGACGCTGAGGACCCCTTGCTACATCTCATCAAGTTTCATATACATGTGTGGAAATTTAAAGTTGAATGGCATGAAGACTGCCTAATGAAAATGTTCATGGCAACATTAGAAGGAAAGGCTAGGGTCTGGTACGAATGGTTAGAACCTCGGAGTTTGTTTTCTTTAAAGGACATGCCCCAAGTATTCTACACGAATTATAAAGGAAATTCTCCATCCTTATCATGGCACTGTTGTGATCAATCTCAGAATATCATACAGTACCTGTTAGATATTGATGAGGATTTGGTTAATATGCAATCAGAAGATCTGTTGATAGCCATTCAAGAATTTCATATGCATCCTAGCTACCAGAAGAACATGGATGAATCGACTGAGGAAGAAAACAGCCAAGAGGCTGTGGATTTTTTCCAAGATATTCCTGAAAACTCGGTTGCTGATTCATCATCCCTTATGGTTGAGGCGCAAAATGACATCCAACCTCAAATTCAGTCTTCAGAGGAAACAGAGAGCTGCTGCACCTCTGCACAAAGGGACACCAGACCGTCCTCCCCTTTAACAGAGGAAGAAATAGATCAGATCATCAATAGGCAGCCAGCCTCTGAATTTTTTTACAGATCAGACGTCCTTGCCCATTCATCTGATGAGATTTATTGTACAGAGTTGGAAGGCTCAAGTGTAAATCAGAGTGAAGAAAAATTTGCTGATGACCCAGTATGTCCGGTTGGCAGCATTACTTACGTTCATGAATCTCCTATTTTTGACCTATCTGATGATGACGTTCCCTAAACAGAAGAAGATCTGGTAGGGTCATCATTAGCAGATTTATGGGAGGAGAGTCAATCCTTTTCACTTCCAGAGAGTAATGAGCCAATGCCGGCTATTTATGATACTGATGAAGAAAGCTTTGAGAGTGCATAAGAGGGTGAAGGATCTCTAAATCTTTGCTTCACTCCATTACAACTCATCATTAATGGTTTTCACATGGATGGAGGTCAGCAGCGTTTCATCTCAGATGATGAAGAGGAAAACAAAGAAGAGATTCTCGAGCAGGATGTGAATAATGAGCTTTCTCTCGAAAAAGAGGAAGCAACGGGAAAAGACCCTGCTCAAGAATACATGGATCTTTTCACGGAGCCCTGCACCTCAGAGCAGAATATATCATAGCTCTAGGAGGACAACACTTCCATATATGATGAGTCCTCCAGTTCAGAAGATGAAGGAGACACTCTACTCCAAGAGAGTCTCATTCTTGATCCAGTGGAAGAAGAAGAGATCCTGGTCGAAGCCAGCCTGCCAAATATTCATAGCCAGGTATCTTTTCATGATCCTTATGCACATTTCCTGCATATATTTGAAGAAGGATCAAAGGTCTTGCTCAGCAGCATGTTGCAAGCAGAAACAAAAATTTTCAAAGCTGCTGTTTTTGAACAAAAAGAGTGGGAGCTGCCCTGCCTATCCAGCATGCTCAAGGAGTTGAGCAAGAAGGACTAGCCATGGGATCACTTGATGGACTGGTTACATTGGAAGACCATGTTTGTAAGCTAGATTGTAAATATTCCAGTTAGAGTAGGGTAGGTAGGAAAAGCTCAATAAAGCTCAGCCTATGAGCAAGTAGATTAGTTGTTTAAATTTCTGTCTTAGAATGTAGAGAAGAAACCTGCTAGACAGTCTAATCCTAGCAGGTAGTAGTATAGGTAGAGAAACATATGAGGCCAACAGTCTAATCTGGTCTCATGGAGTAATAAGGGTAGAAGTAGATTAGGTTTATTTTTCCTGTTTGTAAAAGTTAATGATGTAAAGGGTCTGCAAGTCCAAATGCACCCAAGAAGAAAAAATGTTAGGACTATAGTGTGGGTAGGTAGTTGTTTGGGAGAATTGTACTGCTGATATGTTGTCTTCACAGTTTGTGGCAGCTGATCAAAGAAAGAAATGGATGGTTCAAGCAGCAGGCATCTGACCTACACCAAGAGATCATCTTCTGGTTTCTTGGCTCCTTCAAGAAGAAGCCATCCCCATGTGGAGCCACTGTTAGCCCCCCTATGAAATTTTTGACAAGCAAGTAGGGGGCTAATTTTTTGTTGAGTCTTCAAGGAATGCTTTTCCCCTGAAGACACAGTCTCCTTGAAGAATCTATGTGCCTTTTATCCTTTGATCAAATCCCCTCTGCTGATTCCCCTTCTAAAGCCTCTCTGCTGATGAACAAATGCCCAAAGGCCTTCCTTTTCCCTCTTATTTCCCTTCATTTAGCCTCTTTTTATCCCCCCTTGTTTCCCCTTCTATTTCCCTTCTTACCCTTCATTTCCCCCTAAAATCCCCTTTAAATTCCTCCCCCTAACCTTTGTTTTCCCTTTTTCCCCTTTTATTCCTCTATCGTTACCCTTCCCCGGCCCTCAAATTACATTAAAATGGGCTAAAAAACCCTCTTCCGACCTTATTATAGGGCTTAGCCCCTTACCGCAAAGCCCCTTAACCACTTCCCCACATATGACCCTGCGCCAGGACCAAGTGCTTAAGTCCCCGGCGCTTATCACAATCGGAGCATCGGCGGGAGGCAAAATCCTTTGTAACAGCGTAAAAGTCCCGATGCGATTCGTTTTAACACGTTAAGTCTTGCGATGGGTTCTGCACCGTCGATCTGTCACAAGATCTAACGGCTGGGCGCTAATCGCAGCCCCCCGCTTAATCGCAATCGCAACATTCACATCGTGCCCTCCGATTAATCGCAACCCTGTCCTCCGATTCCCCGATTGCGATCCTCCGAGCTCATCCTGGCCGTTGATCTGCCCCGCGATCCGACGGCCAGCGCTTAATCGCACTGCCCCCCCCAATCCACTTCTCCACCGTTGATCTACCCCGCGATCCGACGGCCAACGCTTAATTGCACTGCCCCCCCCCCCCCCGATCCACTTCTTCACCGTTGATCTCCCCGCCGATCCGACGGTTGGCGCTTAATCGCAACAGCCTCCGATCAATCGCAAGCCTTTTCCTTCGACTCCTGATTGCGATGCTCCGATTCAATCTCCGCCGTCCGTTTCCTCCCAGATCTACGGTCAATGCTCAATCGCACCCGTCTCTCCGATCGCAATCACAAGTCTTTCCGCGTTCCCCCCGATTAAATCTCCACCGTCCATTCAACCCGCGATCCGACGGTCATCGCACTCCCATTTCCTCCGATCGCAGTCTTTTCCTCTGTCTCCCGATTTGATCGCAGCCGTCCATTCTCCCGCCGATCGGACGGCCAGCGCTCAATCGCATCGCCCCTCCGATCGCAATCGCAAGTCCTGTCTCCTGTCCTCCGA
This sequence comes from Pinus albicaulis, assembly GCA_034641835.2. NCBI lineage: Eukaryota > Viridiplantae > Streptophyta > Pinopsida > Pinales > Pinaceae > Pinus > Pinus albicaulis. The sequence continues at coordinate 116,551,835 of CM076582.1, read as the reverse complement.
TTGTAAGCCTCCGATTACATCTCCACCGTCCATTGGGTTAAGATCTAACGGTTTTGGTCTAATCGCCCCCCGCCACGGTTGGCCCCACTTCCACGGCTCCGCTCCATTGTTTTCCGTGTTTCCTTTGTAATTCGCCCAAGAGATAACCTTGGGGCTTTTACGCTAACAACAGTTCTTCCACCGCTCTTCATCATTTCCACCGCTCTCCACTCTTTCGCCACCATTCCTCTGCCTCTGCAGCATTTTTCCGTCACCACTGCCCGGTTTGTAACAGGTCTATTCATTGTGCAGATAGTACAGAGAGGCCATTTCAGCCGGCCAGCGAAGCAGCAGAAACAGGATTTGAAGGGGATTTGAGCCTGTAATTGAAGATCAATGGTTATAATCCCGCATTCAAAGGATTAATTCACAGTTCGAAGACCAAGAACACACTGTAAAAGTCTTATCTGTGTTAAATATCAGCAGAGTACGTTCTCTCCAGACGTACACCATTCCTACAGCGTTCTCCATGCCTCTCGAGCCCAGGGAAATTAAATGCACAGACATGAGCTTCATTAAAGATTGTCTGAGCAACAGTAATGGAGGTATGGAGAAGTCGCGGACTTCCATCCATGTCATTTATTTCAGAATGGCAGCACAGAGCTCCAGGCTCCGTAAGGATTTAAAGAATGTATCAGAGGTCAATCTCGACCCGACAGAGATCTCCAAACCAGTCTCAGAGTACATACATCGCTGCATTTTGCCATTAAGCAGCATGGGCGTGAACACTTCCGTCCTGCTGTCTTAATGAATCTCATTTAATTGTCTATCTACCTATGTCTCTTCCTCTTCTCCTATAAAGAATTCCCAGAAACGAATTGTAATGGTTGTTGTTGCCTTGCTGGGCATCTGCTGTTAGAGGGATTCAGTTTGACGGTTAGAACAGCCTTGGGAGGGAGTTGCAGAGTAGTTGTATGTAATAGAATGGGAGGAGAAGTCTGGATTGTAACAACCATTGAGCCTTATTGTACATGACTGGTTTTGCATCTATTAATCAAAGCACTTTTCACAGGATCCTAGTCTATTACTATTGGTGATGTGCTTCTTAACTCTGTTATTTACATTTTTATACTGTTTCATGTTCTGCTAGTAGGCATCAGAATAATGGTATAGGATTCACCCTTGTTAGGTGCCCTATGCTGTTTTCTCTCCCTACCTTTATGTTTTCTGCTCTATGTGCTATCTAAGAGCTGGTTTCAGTTGATTTAACCAGCACAACGGATGTTTTTGCCTGCTGGCTGATGTATGAATTGGTTGAATCGGTGCTTAGATGTTCTTGCTGGGTTTCAGCTGGAAGGTTTGGGAACACTGGGGATAAGTGTTAGCCCTGTCCACTAGGATCCTTGCGTGACCAGCTGGCCCCTTTAAGATCCCTTCTGTTTAACTTATCTCTGTTTTTCCCTTGGAGCTGCTAAAGCAGACCTGGAGTTAAATGACCTGCAGTACGATATATAAGTGCCCCTTTATCTCTTTGAAGCAGCCTTTGAGTATGTCCAAGCAGTGCAGGAGTTAAATGACCTCTGACCTGATCTATAGACAGAAATTGGTTTGTTCTCCTTCTTTCACTTTCCTTCCTTAATGTTCCACCCCACCATCTGCCTAAAATATCCTTTAGTGTAGATGACTTGCCCTTTGGAAGCCTTGGCTAGTGGATGCAAGTAATTTCCTTTTATGACTCCATAGCCCAATGGATGGCACTGTCCTGGCCCATCCTCTTTGCTGAAACATCCTGCTGCTTTGTTCCTTTTCTCCCATTGCTTTCCCAGTCCATGATCTCCTAACCAACCCAGCAACCCTCCAACCAAATTATTTAAAAGCCCCCTCTGTGCTTCATAACTAGCCTAACATCTCATTCCGAGCTTTAAAGACATATCATTCTTTGCTCTATTGGAGAGATCCCTCTCTGGGTCCAGGAGGGCTAGATCCTAGGGCCCTAAAGTGGTTCTGATGTTGTCTCATCTTTTGGTCTTGCCAATCTGGCCAAAACATGGGAACCCCAACACCTGCTAAAAAGGAGGGCCTTATCCCTAGCAGGGCGTAGGTAGAGAAAGAACTTAATGGAAAATAAATCGAATAACGCATGTAACAACAATAACAGGATATTATGTATTAATATGAGCAAAATTACAGAGCCAAAATAATGCTGTTCTCCCCTAACCCTTCGACCTTAAGGGCCGAGAAATATACAATGGTTACATCTTAGAAAAACAAGGGATAGATCAGTCACGAGAATCTTATGATTCTCATGCTGATCGAAATAAAATACATATGGTTATAACCACTTCTTAATAAAAGTCTGACTGGAAAATTATAGATTACAATCAAAACTGCCTAGAGGCTATTATCCAAAAATACAATACTTAATAACTTCTACAACTATCATGATAAACCACAGCTGTAGCGTAACAGCTAGAGGATAGGTCAACAACAAGATTTGACAAGATCCAGTCAGCGGTACAGCTGTAACAAAAGTTCGCCAGCGGGTCTGTAACAACAAAGTGTAACATCACCATGGTGTAAAAAGCTAACTGTAACAACACACCCTTAACTGCTCCTATATGCCTTGTGCTCAGGATCTTTTGTGCTACGAATGACATCGAGAAAGAATACACAAATACCATAGATCTTCTCCAAACATTCATCCTCATTTAGTCATAAAAAATGAATGATATATCATAATAATTGATGAAATGGCAGAGTAATGAAAATAATGTGAAACAACACAAGTTAAGATATAAAGGTAGGAAAAAGAGGCAAAGTTAGTCCCATTGGTTATTATCATGACGAAAAATAGGGAAAAAAATGTAGGAAAAGTGTGCAAAACTGGAACCCAACATCTCACCCCAACTGAAACACTTGCATGTCTTCATGCACAATCTCATCTCTCAAGGGAATATCTCTGGTGCAGGTCGGTAAAGTCATAAGCACTAGCTATATCTTCGTCTATATATCTGTACCCCTGATTGGCCATCAACTACCATACCCAGGACTCTGATTCATACTTGCTCAATTCATAATTACTCTAATAATCCTCAATTGGCAGCTAGATCCAAGGAAACTTGAATCTCAGTCCGAGCCACAAAGCACCAAAGGATTGTACTATCTGTCCATACGCTGGTACATGTGTAACAACCACCACGAAATTCTGGAATGCAAATGGGTCCCCCTTCAGTAGCTCAACACTGTTGGCTTCTGTGCGTTTCAAGCACATAGTCAAGGCTCGGCTCTTCATCATTGAGAACTGATTGAGGCAGAAGTTCACAATCCTTCTTCTGTAAGTGGCAGTCGGTTTGTTTATTCCAGGAGTACTCAAAATTCTCCTGAATTCTCGCCTTAACTCGGCAGCCCATCCTGGTTCTGCCCAGACCCATAATGCCATCTTCTCCTCATTAGCATCTATAGATTTGATGGCCAAATGCCACTCAATCTGATTCTTCATGAAGGACACAAAAGCTCGCAACTACAGATCCCCCATATAGGAGAATATCGTCACAACCATTTGCATACTCACATGCTCACAAATGATATTTTGTAAGAATAACTCACACAGTAGGCTTTGTTCATCAAAATCAGAGGCACGGAAAGCATCAAAAAATGTGCGAGTGGAAGAACATAAATAGGGCCTGTCCTCCATAATAGCTTTCATTTGGGACAGGAAGTAGCATTCCCATAGAAAAATAGAATAGGATAGGGAAGGCCACCTACACGCCAACAAATTGAGGGTGAGATCATGAAGTTTTTTCTTATCTATGGTAAGATCCCGAACCTGCTGCTGTAATAGCAGCAACTGTTCCTCCTGCTTCTTCAGGGCTTCCTTCTTCTTATAATTCTCCCATCCTTTCTTCAACTCTTCTTTCATCCATATTTCATGTAGGGTGTCTATCTCCCTCCGACGTTCTTTCAACGAAATCGTCCCCTCCCAAAGGGAGATTTCTTCCCGTTTCCACTTCTGTAATTCAGAAATTAAAAATATTTTCTCAGAACTCCATCGCGAGATGGGACCTGAAGTTCTTCTTCATTCAATATCAACATCAATAATGGGTGTAACAGCCTCTACTGAATGGGGTTGTTCCACCTCTGCTACTGGTTCTTGTGTAAAAATAGCTTCCTTAGTGGGTTCTTGTGTATCAGTCCCTTTGTTTCCACCTAGAGTAGCCTCTGTGTCCATTTTTGTTTCTTCTACAATAGCAGTGGCCTCCAAAGGTTCTTGTGTATCGGTCTCTAGGTCAATTAATACAGGGGGATCTTCTTTAACTGCTGGTTCTTGTGTAACAACAGTATCCTTAGAAGGTTCTTGTGTAACAACCTTTTTTCGTTCTGTTTCTGTTTCCATTGGGAAGTTTTTTTCCCCACAGACCTTCTATCCCACCACTATTAGTTCTTGAAAACATGTCACGCATACAGAAACCAAGATTTCCTTCCCCTCAGAAATATTTGCTTCAATTATTCATTTTCGTTTCTCATATTTTCAAGTTCTAAAAATAGGACATGAGTTTTGTCCTTACATAATGAGGAGTGTGGCCTTTATTCTTCTGATACTTCTGCTTTTGTCTGCTTCTCGGCCGTAGGAAAAGGTTTTGTGGGCATGCTAACTTTCACCCTGTGTTTTGGCCGTCTATCCCCAATTGGTTCATCAGTGGGTTCTTTCCCAGTTCTGACTTTGGCAGTCCGAGTCCGGGTTTCCGCTTCTGCCTGACTTCCTCCTAAAGTCGTGGTCTGTTTCCCCTGGCTTGTCCTCAGCCTATTTCGCTTGAATTCTTCCCAGGTCCTTCCTTGCTGGCCTAGGGCATCTAGCATGATCAATTTGATGAGTCCATGATTGGTCACACATGCTTCCGGGTGTGCTGCTGTCTTTATTGCTGCCACCATATGCTTAATTTTCCCTAACAAGTAGAATGGAAAATTAATATTTTGCCGGTGCTGAAGGTGATTAAGTAGAGGGAAGTGATAGTTAAACAATATCATAGATCTTCCCTCACAAGTGATGTTTTTTATTAAACTGAAGGCGACATCTGCCAATGGCTGAGGGAGTGGCAACCTGTCAATTCCTCTCCCTTTATTCTCCAGTTTTTCTTCTCCTTCTAGGAAGTCTTCTTTCAAGGAGGGGTCATTGATTTTTCTGTTAAAACACCTCCTTCCCTCTACTAGCAATGTAGTTACTTGGGAAATTACCTCTTCAGTCACCTCAATTTGCAAGCCGCTAACTTAGGTTTGATTGTTATTCAAATTCTGAGCGAATTTGATTGCCACTGCCTCGTCTGAGCCTTCTAGCTTCTGGAAATACTCAATCCATCCAACATCTATGAATATATGGTAGGCTTCTGGACAGTTCTACAAGGCTTCCATAGAATCTGGCTCGTGCTTGACCATTGCTCCACCCATCTGGTTGTTGTTTCTGAATTTGCTTCTTACTTCTCAACCCACTGTAATGTCACTGCACTGCTCACTTCTTCTAACGTCTCTGCTTATCCCAATTGACGAGTTTGAAATGAGGATACAAGGCTTCAGTTGAAGAGGTTGATGGGAGGTGAAAGGTTTTACGGATTACCGAATCATACCTCACACCACTCTTCATAAATGTCCCGTTATGGAAAGTAAAGGGTTCTAAGTACACACACTCTTTCTAGCCAGATTTAGTCATCATTGGAATTTGTGCTATTAATTGGGTGCATGCGGATTTTATAGAGGTTTAATATCATTACTTTTTCCAATAATCACCAAATCATAAATGATGACGTTACCTTTTGAATGACATACCTGAGGCGACATGGAGGAAAATTTCAAATTGGCGGCGTATTGATTGTAGCTCTCATGTTGTTGCGTTTGGCTAGCACAATTATTGTTGTTATGGGGTGAAACATGAGAAACAATGTTCATGGCTGTTGGTTGTTACATGTGTAACAACCAAGATAGCCTTTAGATTATTCTTCAAAAAAACATAATAATTAAGAGAAATTGGAATAGAAAAAAAAAAAAAAAACAGGTGTAACAACTGCCACAAGGGTGGTTTTCAGCTGCTGCACTTATTGGAATTTCAAATTTCAGGCTCCACAGGAGAATGTTACCCTACTATTGTAACATGAAGATTGGAGTCTGTGACAATGTTAACAAATGATTCCTTCGAAGCGGGTTGATGATATAACCTTAGACGGTGCCCATTAACCAATAATGGTGTCTTAGCACTGTTGATGGTGACCAATTATACAGTCCCATTGTAAAAGACCGTATCCACATCGTAAGGACCTAGCCATCTAGTGCAGGGCTTGTCTTTGAAATCCTTGAACCTTGAATCATACAAAAGAGCCCAATCTCCTTTCTGGAACTTTTTCTTGTAAATAAACAGATCATGCCATCTAGATATGTGCTGCTAAATGATCTTTGTCTGTTGAATAACAGACAGCCGTTTCTCTTCCAACTCATTGAGCTGGTTAAATATTTGTGTCTGATCCGCACTTAAGTCCAGATCGACCTGCAATGCTATTCTTAATGTCTTTATTTCAAACTCTATGGGGAATAGAGGATTCTTACCATACACTAGTTCATATGGTGAGAAGCCTGTAGTATTCCTCCATGTTGTCCTGTAAGCCCACAATACCTCTGGAAGTTTCTTGGCCTAGTTTCTTCGGTGGCTGGCTACTGTCTTTGTTAAGATTCCCTCAATGACTTTATTGGTGCTTTCCACTTGACCATTTTCTTGTGGGTGATACGGTGAAGTGATTCTGTGATGAATTCCATACTTTTCAACCAACCTCTTGATCAAATAAGATGTGAACTAAGGCCTCCCATCTATCACTATCTCTCTGGGTATCCCGAAGTGAACAAAAATATCTTCAAACAGGAAGTTTGAAACAACCTTCTCTGTTGCTCTAATTAGTGCCTTTGCTTCAACCCACTTTGTGACATAATCGGTGCAGACCAATATGTATGATTTTTTCTACGATGAATGATTAATTGGCCCCACAAAATCTAGAGCCCATTTCTCAAATGGTTCTATCACTATCTGAGGCTGTAACAACATCTCCTTTGATTTCAGAGGCTAGCCCATCCTTTGGAAGCTATCACATCCTATCAAAAACTTCTTGGCATCTTGGAATATAGTTAGCCAGTAGTACCCTGTTGAGAGTACTTTATGTCCTGTCCTTTTGTCAGCGAAATTCCCTCCACAGGGTTCCTAATGAGAAGCCTTCAAGATCTCAAATACCTCATCTTCTCTAACACGTCGCCTAATATGAAAATATGGCTCGGTGTGATAGATATTTCTTTCTATCCAGGAGTAGGTAGCACTCTATTGTATAATCTTCCTCCTTTCCTTGGAAGACAATTGGTGTGGGAATTTTCGTGCAGCAAGGTAATTGGCTATATTTTCATACCATGGTGAGTGAGTAGAGATGGAAAAAAGATACTCATCTGGAACAAAATCCGCAGTGGCAGTGTAGTCATCACTTATAGTTAATCTAGAAAGAAAATCGGCAACTACATTATCTTTTCTGGGTTTATCTAGAATAGTAATATCAAATTATTGTAACAACAATAACCATCGTGTAACTCTACCATTAGTAACAGGTTTGTTCATCAAAAATTGAATTGCAACATGGTAAGTGTGTACAAATACTTGATACCCAGTGATGTAGTGCCGAAATTTGTTGATAGCATGCACTACGGTTATGAATTCCTTCTCTGTAACAGTGTAGTTGAGTTCTGTTGGAGTTAAGTTCTTACTGATGTAATAAATGGCGTAAGGTTTCTTCTCCTCCAGCTGCCCCCAAAAAAAACCCACAACTATGTCAGATGCATTCGTAGCAATATTAAATGGCAATTCCTAGTTTGGTCCTTATAAAACAGGTGCCGCTGTTACACAATTTTTGAACTTTAGGAAGGCCTGCTCACACTTCCCTATCCACACAAATTCCACATCTTTCATGAGTAATAAAAATAGAGGGGATGCAATCTTTGAAAAGTTCTCTATAAATCTCCTATAGTATCCTGCATGTCCCAAAAAACTACGTACCTATTTTGGAGTCTTAGGGGTCGGGATTTTTGGGATTACCTCAATTTTTGCAAGATCTACCTTGATTCCATCTACCAAAATGAAATTTCCCAACACAATTCCCTCGGTCATCATTATGTGGCATTTCTCTATGCTCAGAGCACCATTAGCTTGTTCACAACGTTCCAGCACTTTTTTCCAAGTTAGCTAATGTTGTCTCAAAGGCATACCCGTAGGGTGTAAAATCATCCATAAATATTTCAAGGCAGTCATTCAAAATATAAAAAAAAATACCCAATATTTCCCTCTGAAACGTTGCTGGTGCATTATAGAGGCCAAAAGGAAGGACTTTGTATGCAAAAGTATCCCATGGGCAAGTGAAGGTTGTCTTGTCTTGGTTTTCCAGTGGAATCTGTATTTGATTATAGCCACTAAACCCATCTAGGAATGAAAAGAACTTTTTCCCAGAGAGAGTATCTAAGCCCTGATCAATGAATGGTAAAGGAAAATGGTCCTTTTGAGTAGCATTGTTAAGCTCTCTATAGTCAACACAGACTCTCCATTTTCCATCCTTTTTCTGGAACTATGATAAGTGGAGACACCCACTAGATGTCATAAATGGGATAGATGAAATTAGCATCAAGGAGTTTCCGAAATTATTCTTTCACTATCTCCTTAAGTGCAGGGTTCATTTGGCTCTACAATTGTCTAACTAGTTTTTAGTCCTCTTTAAGATAAACACGGTGAGTGCATAGGCCAGGATGGAATCCTTTCATATCTGTATAGTCACATGAAAATGACTTTTTGTATTTATGTAACAGTTGTATCAACAATATTTTTTGTTCAACATTCAGGTTAGCATTGATGTTTAAACATTTCCTAGGTTCGATTTGAATGGAACTGCTGATAGTATGCAGAGTGGTTTTCAAATGTTCAATAATTGCGTCATCTACCTCATCTTCTTCCCCTAGATCTCTAATGGAGGAAACAGAGAGTGAATTACTAATGAAACCATTAATGATATCATCCTCTGTTTCATTCTTAAAGTATTGTGCTTTTCCAAGCGTGAGAAGAGGTAGGGAAAGATCAGATTCATGTACAAATTCGTCCCACCAGGGACTACTCAAATCCATATGAGGTTTTTCTAGGGGGTAAAGATTCAGGTTCTGAGTGTCCTGCCCATCTGAGATCACCATAAATCGGGACCTACATCCGATATATGCATCTGTAGTGGCCAGCCACGATCTTCCTAGGATTAAAGGATGACCCCCAGGTTGGATTTGGTTTCTAAAATGAGAAAATTAGTTGGATAATTCGAAGAAGCCACAATTATAACCACATATTCTATCACTCCCTCGGGCTTAACACAGGGCTTATCTGCTAATTCAAGCACTATGGGTGTAGGTCTAAGTCCATGAAGTCCTAGGGAGATGAAGAGGTCTTTATTCATGACATTAATGGCTGCCCCTAGATCAATCAAAGTATTGGTTATAGGTTGATTTTCAATATGGACAGTCACTGTAGGGTTCCCTTGGTCCTTATATTTATTCAACAAAGGCTAATCAATCATGAGATCGAACAATTTCCCCATGACATGGATACTAGCAGGGTATTTAGGTTCTCTTCCAGGCTTTTTGACGCATATATCCCTCACTATTTTAGCGTAGATAGGTACTTCCTTAAGAGCTTGTAACAACAGAATTCACACATACAAATTTTGTAGTTCCTTGAGGAATTCGGATTCAGGTTGTGAGGTCAGCCCAGTTTTAGTTAATCGTTGAGGTATGGAGGATTCTGAATGCTAACAGCTGATTCAACTATCATAGATGCACCAGCCTTGCTCGGGTTGGCTGTTGTAGAAACAATAGATCCTCCTGAGCTGGCTGCTACAGATATAATAGTGGGTGCTGTATCAGTTTTTACATGTGTAACAACTGCCTCAGAGTCATTTGTATCCTTTCTAGGTCACATTCTTTGGTAATAATGGGAGTATGATCAGGTCTGATTACTTTCCCTGATCAAATTTGAACCTCGTTAAGTCCAATAGGAGTAATAAGATAAGTCTGGAGGGTAACCAGAGCATCCATGCTCTAGGTTGCCTTATTATTTGGATTGGGGTTAGGCTGCACAGGCAAATGGGGTCGGACAAAGTGTGTAGGATTTTGAATAGAATTCAGTTGTAACTGCTATTGCTGTATTGGTACTGAAGGGGGTACTGGACCTTGGCCATTAATTCTCTAGTTCTGACCCAAAGGATTGGGTTGTGATGGAGGATATTGCATTGGTGGAGGAGATGGCCAGTGGTTCCATGGTGAAGGAAATTGTGTTGAGGAAGGAATAGGATACTGTCATGGATATTTCTGACTATTATAAACATTATTCCAAGGATAAAAAGAGGAAAAATCTGAAGCATACATGTAGGTCATGATTGCCATGGTCTCTTTTATCCAATGAAATAAGAATATTGGACATCCTCGCTTGATTCTTGAAGTACTGCCTTCAGTCAGGGAAATTCAGGACACTGATTCGTAGAATGCACCAACTCATAAATATTTCACATAATGACACTATTCAGTCCACATTCTCTTTCCAAATGTTTCTTTGTGCATCAGGGATATCATATTGCTAAGGCTGCTTCAGCTTCTTCTTGTGCTTTCTTAACTTGTACCATAGTGATATGGGCAGAGAGAGTGCTAAGGAGGTCGGTTTTAAAATCATCAAATAAATTCCCGATCTCTGCTCTGGTTACTCCTCCACTCGGGGACTTCTGTGTCCGGACTGAAGGGTACCGAACTGAACTTTTCATTTTGACCGATCCTCTTGAGCTATGCAGGCAAAGCTTAATTATTTCGTCAAACGGTTCTTGCGACATGTCTCCTTTTCCCAATAGGTTCAGATGCTCCAGACAATCATCTCTTATAACTCTTAAGAATACTGGCTTTAGAATTTTTGGCTCTAAGTTACTGAACTTAGACCTTTGTAAATTGTAGTGAGAACGCTCCATATAGTCTTCTAGGCCTTCCTCCTCCTTCTGTGCAATTCTGAAAATCTCGTTCTTCAAATCCTTAGTTCGACAAAAATCTTGATACTTAAAGAGGAAGGCCTCCCTCATGTCATTCCAGGTGCGAATCATGCCAACACCCAGTCTCATGAACCATCTTAATGTTGCTCCTTTCAGATTAGCAGGGAATAATTTCAGCTTGTGGATGTCTGAAGTGTAGTCATAACCTCTACACAGCACATCGAATTCTAATAGAAAGGTATCAGGGTCTTCAACAACCATCCCTTGAAAGGATGGTAGGGATGATAAAGGAATATTCTTCATAAGAGCCTCATCCCGTGTTACTACTACTGGGAATTCAAAATTAATAGATCTATCTGTCTTGACATTCTCGTCCCCCATGGATAATTCTTCCTGATGGGATGAACTAACCTCAGAGTGTGTTGGAGATTGATAAATAAAAGGATCAGGTTGTTCCAAGACTAGCTGTTTAAAAAAAATACCAACGTCCAAATGATGATCAATTAAATGTTGTTCCTCAGGTCCCTGATGCTCCCCACTGGTCTCTCTGTGTCCTTCAATTCTCAGATCCTGATCAATGATTTTCCACTGCTGTTTTGAATCTGGAGTCTTGATATCAGGAGTGGATATGCTGTTCGAAGGGTGGTGAGGTCTAGACACGGAAGATACCGATGGCCCAGGCTTTGATATGGTAGCTGCTTTCTGTGGTCCTGTCTTCCTATTATCTCTGTGTGACGTGGACTGTTCCTTTTCTTCCCTTGAGATCAGATCTCCAAAGAATTTCTTTCTTCCCAAATCTTCACTCTTATTTTCCTTCTTACAACCCATCTTTCATGTAGTCAGTAGAGTGGGGGGTGTTTGTAGATGTTGATATCATCCTACCAACACACATGGGCCTTATGTGTATCAGTTCATCCTATAAGTGCTTCAGTTTCTACAGTAGTGAACCCGCTCAAGTTTGTTAGAGCAATGCGCAGGCTCTTACCTCTCATCTTACCACCCAACGACTGTATGCGGAAGACACCCTAAAGGAACACCCAAAAATTCAAAATTATAAGTGTCCCAACAAGACATTGGTGAGCCTGCTCAAGTTTGTTAGAGCGATGTGCAGGTTCTTACCTCTCGTCTTACTGTTCGACAATTGTGTCACTGGAGACACTCTAAAAAACATAGAAATAATGCTAAAAAATTCACACTCCTAAGTTTCCCAGCAAGACATTGGTGAGCCAGCTCAAGTTTGTTAGAGAGCTGCATAGGTTCTTACCTCTTGTCTTACTGCCTGACAATTGTGTCGCTGGAGACACTCTAAAAAAACACACAGAAATTTCACCTCTAAGTTCCCCAATATAGCATTGGTGAGCCCGCTCAAGTTCGTTAGAGCGCTGCGCAGGTTCTTACCTCTCGTCTTACTACCTGACAATTGTAGACTGGGTACACTCTATCTCCTTAGAAACAACTCTGGCTGATTGGATTGTCACTTCCATCCCCGAAAACAATGCCAAAATGTTGGGGCTGTATTAATCACTATTGAATGACTAAAACAGTACACATAAATTATCAGTTCAGGGACATATTTTATTTCAATGATAGTCGCAATGTCTGTGCCAATACACCCAACCAGAAGAAAATCCAAATAAAGGAAATCATTGCTGAAGTAAACGCTACAAGTAAATCAATCATGCATAAATAAAATGATCTACAAGACTGTAATCACACTTCAATTAAACTGTTCTAGCGCGCCACACCACAATTATCCAGCTGGTATCTGTAATCTCATATGTGTAACAACATATAAAATATTGAAATTGAAACAAATATATTCACAACTGAAATAGTAGCAACAACACCTTTAATGATACATAAACAAAATAAAAACACATATACACAAGTACCTTAATCACTACAATCCCTACTAAAGAGGAAGGCCCTTCCTCCCTATCAGGGCGCATGTAGAGAAATAACTTAACAAAAACTAAATCAAATAACACATGTAACAACAATAACAGGATAATCTGTATTAATATGAGCAAAATTATAGACCCAAAGTAATGTTGTTCTCCCCTAACCCTTCGACCTTAAGGGTCGAGAACTATATAGTGGTTACATCTCAGAAAAACAAGGGATAGACCAGTAATGAGAATCTTATGATTCTCATGCTGTTCGAAATAGAATACATATGGTTATAACCACTCCTTAATAAAAGTCTGAATGGAAAATTATAGATTACAATCAAAACCGCGTAGAGGTTGTTATCCAAAAATACAATATTTAATAACTTCTACAAATATCACGATAAACCACAGCTATAACGTAACATCTAGAGGACATGTCAGCAACATGAGTTGACAATATCTAGTCAGCGGTGTAGTTGTAACATCAGTTTGCTAGTGGGTCTGTAACAGAAAAGTGTAACAAAATCATGGTGTAAAAAGCTCACTGTAACAACACACCCTTAACTTCTCTTGTATGCCTCGTGCTCAGGATATTTTGTGCCACAAATAACATCTGGAAAGACAACACAAAGACTATAGATCTTCTCCAAACATTCATCCTCAATTAGTCATAAAAAAAGGCACGATATATCATAATAATTTATGAAATGGCAGAGTAATGAAAATAAGGTGAAACAACACAAGTTAAGATAGAAAGGTAGGAAAAAGAGGCAAAGATAGTGCCATTGGTTATAGTCATGAGGAAAAATAGGGAAAACAAATGTAGGAAAATTGTGAAAAACTGGCACCCAATAGGTAGGTCTACTCCTGCACGCGCAATTCAGGTTTTTCTACAGTGAATGCTGCACCCAGGAAGGGGTAGATCCCACTGAATGCCATACTGATGATCACGCTTGTATGCTCGCTCACTTGAATCATCCTCGCTTGATTCACGCTCACCTGGATGTTATCGGTCTTCGGCTGCAACACCTGCAATCCTGTTTGTAGCGCGTCGACTACGGGCTTGTACTACTCCTCAAGCACAATCCACCTATCCTCAGAGGCAGTTGCAACCAAATCTGCTATCTTATCAAGGTCCTCCTCCATCAGGGTGACCTCTTCGGTGTCTCTAGTCTTCAAGCCTTTCCTCTTCTTGCGTGGGACCTTGGGGGTTTCTGCGCCACGTTTAGTGCATCCGGGAGACTCAGCTCCAGTACCATTTAGACCATCTAGGCCTCCAAGATCCTCGGGCTCTTGTTCTGGTTCTTTTTTTTCCTCCTTTTCTATTTCTTTTTTAGGCTCCCTCTCAATATCCTTTTCTTCTTCTTTGTTCTTTGTTTCCTCCTTGCCGGACGTGGAGACTGTGACGAGCGTAGCAGAGTCTAACTCAATATTCCATGCTTTGGGCCATGTCTCAAGGACCTGGTTGATTTCAGCCTCCGTGACCATGTATGGTAGGTTGTACTAAATCGGGTCCTTGTGCGACCAGATCTGTACATTGTGCATCGTCACCTAGAAATCTGCAATAGCTCTATACTTAGTATAAATGGTCGGGAACAATCGGGGCCGCTAGTGAATAGCTGCTGCCAGTGCACCCTCAAATAAAACCAATTTTTTTTATTCTCCTTTACTCTTTATGGGTCTGGCGAATCCCATATATTGGCATAGAACGCCCCTTCACACACACCGTATTCGACTTCTGGGATTACTGTGCCCTTTGGCATCTTCTACGCAACCAAGGAAATCAGTAGAAGTAGCCAGGAATAACTAAAATTATTTCCTTCCTCCTACGCCTTGTGCACGTTCTCCAAGAACTCTTGACAGAGATACTTAGACCAATTATAACTTACTCCCTTCTCGCATTGTCCCACCAATGTGATAACGTTTACAGGGGCCACCTTAGGTCTACATTTGCACATTAGCTTGCATCCCAAGACCAGGGTTCCAAGGCATACCGTTGGGTTGGCAATTTGTTAGTACTAGGAACCCGCTAGAGTCGTGCCCAACCTTGTAATCCTTTTTTACCTTGGCAATGACTTTTAGCTCGTTACTCTTCCCTAAATTAGACATGGGATGGGGCCCCTTCTTGGGCAGGCTGGTGATCTGGTGGATCAACGTGACATCTATTGGGATTCTATTCTTGATCCATAAACATCCATCGTGTATTAGCACTATCAGCCGGTGCACACAGATGCTCGTGATGGGATACCTTCCGAAGTGGGGAATCCTCAGCAAATTGAGAATTCTAGCGTTACTTAGCTCGTGCACCCATGGTATGGGCTCTACCTTCACCACGCCATCATGCAATACGTGCTCTAGATAATACTCAGGTGCTAGCTCAAGGAACATCTCCTTGTTCACAAAATCGTAGTCATCGAACTTCACTAGAGGGAGCTTTTCGAACATGTCCCCCTCCAAAGTAACTTCCTCTAGGATCAACAGAATCTACAGGTACACACGCACTTTGTCCAGACCTTTTGGCGCCTTCACCGAAGGTCTACACGGCTCGACATATTTTAGGAACCATGAGATGGGCTCGACGAATAGCGCAGCCTCTTCAGTCACGCTCATGGGTCGCCTACAAGAGACCTATCCTTCGTCGCCTGGCGCGGGGATGTGAATTTTCGAGGCAATGTCCATGAATTGGAGGATGATCCTTTGGTCATATTTCCCTTTCCTTTAGCCAGCTTGGACACAACTTCTTGTACTTCTGGAACAACTCATCAACATCATCAGATCCAGGCTTCGTAGATGCTCTGAGCGGCACAAAGTGCTCTTCAGATGAAGCACTCTCAGGGTTCGTGGCCATCATCCTTGTTCTAAAAATAAATTTTGGGTTGCTTACGTTAGATGCGGGCTTCTCACGGCTAGACATACAGTGCTCAGAGACAATTTCATGACGCAATTCACAAATATGATCAAAGCGCAATATACTCAAACAACAGAGGAGCCAAATGTGACTCACACCCTTCCTTTTATAGGTGATCCAAGGTGAAAACAACGGGAAATTCGTTAAATACATATTACCCTTGTAAAAAAGGTCAAAAATACTGTAATATCTCCTCATTAAATGCAGAAAACCCGCTCCATCCTATTAGGGTCCTATAATAATAGGATTCATAATTTTTGAATTGACTTTGATAGTCTTGTAAATATGTACATGCCTTTCTTTCTGCAAGTTGTTTTCCCATATTTGAAAAATAATAAAAAAATGAAAAAAGGATAAAAGTCCTAAAAGAAAAATCAAAGGACTTAGAAAAGAGTAGACCCCAAACGAAAAAGAGATAAAATAAGACTTGAAAGTGAGCAAGTCAAAATGCCACTACTATTTAATTTTAATGCAAGAATAATGATTATGTGCAGATTGTCCAAAATGCCATAATCCATGATCAGTTAAAAAGCTTAATCTTAACTTTTCATGTTTTGAATTTCATGTCTTAGATGGAGAATAAAGATATGTCAAACAGTTTAAACTTGACAAATCAGTAGATAGTTAGAGAATAAATGAGGAGCTCAACAATTTAATATGAGCCCTCAGATGAAATAAGGTTAGACTTAGATAGATTTATGCTTTGAAAGAAAAAATGGATTTAGGGTTGCAAGCTTAAATGCACCCATGCAAATGAAGTAAAAAATGTTAGAATAATGATGGGTAGGTAGAAATCAGTTGTGAAAAACATGTAATAAAGCATCATCAAGAAAAAATTACTAATTTCCCCTCCCCCACAATGATCCAGTATTCTAAACCTTTAGTTAAAGAGGCTCAGAGCATTTCTCTGACTTCTATTGGGATCGGACCCAAGGCTTAATGATTGATTGGTTAAAAATATTGGATTCCCTACATAAAACCCACTTCATCAGCATATTCACCCTTTTCCAAAAACTATGATCCATTTTCCTAAGTAAAAACACCTTTTTTTCTTAGTAAAAGTAAAAAAAAACCCCTTGATTAATTTCATTTTCATTCAAAAAAACACTAAAAAACCCACAAAATTTATTTTATCCTAAGTTCATGTGTAAAAAATCAAAATTGGACAAAATTATGCTTAATTTCCTATTTTACACTTTACTTAGTTTAAATTCCATGTATTTTAATTCATTTCATTCATTAATTCCCATTTCATATTAATTTCTAACCTATATTATTAAATCCCTTATATTATACCCTTCCCATATATATTAATTTCTTTATATATTAATACCCCCCAAAACCCACTTATTCTAAGTTTAAACCTATGTTTATTTATCCCACATGATAAAATAAATCTCAGCTCTTTTCCATAGGTTTAAACATATTTCATAATTTAATTCCACCCCCTATGGTTTTAAAACTCTTGTTAAAAGGTTTTATTTACTATATAATACATCCCACGCCATTAGTTATAAAGACATTGGTTAATGTTTTTTTATATACTATATAATATTACCCCGCCATATTAATAAAACATTTGATTTTTATATTAAAAAACATATGTTATTAATATAAAAATCAACCCCACTGCATAAATACAAGCCCGGACCTTACCTCTTACCACCGAGTAAGTCCAAGATGAAATATTAACCGTTCGCATCAAATCTATATAATCCGACGGTCAAAAGACGATATCGCAAATTAAATTGCATTACCAAAACACATTTCAAACCACACAAAATAGGTGGTTTCACCTCTTTCTCTCTCCTCCACAAGGCCGAATGTTATTGGATTGCATTTGATCCAGAAATACCATTTACCACTTATTTTCTATGCGATAACCGCCTATGGTTTTCGCCTTTGAAGACTAAAAACCACCATTTGACTCGATGTGACTGCCTTTAATTGTAGGCTATTCTAATCCTAAAAACGCTTAATAAACTTTTGAATTGTGATATTAAGTCATTTTTCTGCGCTATTTCACTGTATGCATCCTCTGGACTTATAAAACTAAGCCTGTGCTTTGTTTTAAAACCCAGAACCTACGAAAACCTGTATTTTCTGCCAAAAGACTTTAGAAAGCTTCCAGAAACCTTCAAAAGATACCAGGGACCTGTCAAAATAACTCAAAAATTGTTACAAAGACCTATACCTGCGCAAACAGATATTTTTCAATAAAAAATGAACCTGTTATCGTTTGAAAAGAATTTCTTGAAGCAATTGAATACAGTAAAGAGCTTATTTACTCCAAGAAAACTTCTAGTTCCCCGAAAAAGAGTTAAAACCTTGTCAAAAGTTTGATAAGACCCTGTTTTAACTCTGCATTCAGTTTTAAAGAAAAAATCGTGTTTATTTTAGCTTTTGCAGACTTATAAGACTCCCTAAATTTCCCATAAATCCTTTGCAGGTAACCCCAACCCTCTGCGCTCAATTTGAATGAATTTTAGCCCAAAATAAACTGAAAAAAGTATAAGAAACCCGTGTTTCTTATTTTATAAACCAGTGAAAGTTTGAAGTTAAAATTAAAAGTTGAAATCCAAGGAAAGAACCAAGTTGTACCTATTTTATCCAAAGAACCTTTGTTAAAATAAGAAATACTTATGTAAACCATTTAATCTTACAGAAGAATTTTGAAAGCCCTAAAAATAGAGTTTCAGTTATCAAAGCCTCAAAAATGTCAAAATCCAATTTAGCTATGTCCTCTAGGAATACAATCGTTGTGAATCCTCTACAACCTCCTGTTGTAGACATTGAACACACACCATTAGCAAATGTAGACTATGAAATAGCAGATCGAGTTGTTGAATTTAATATGTTAGATCTCCACTACTAGAGTTATGAAAAGTCCTTAGATCAGGTTGAAGAAGTCCAAATTTGGGAATCAAACCTACCCAAATATGTTGTTCCATTCACTCATCAATGCCTAGAGGTTATTAGGTTGTGTAAGAGTTATTATTCACCTGAACATAGAGCAATGATGAATGCAAACAAAGAGGTACTATTTACAATTACTACTGAGTCCATCAACCAAAAGTTACAACTCAAACATGATCCCAAAGAAGTTCCTTTGTCAATAGAAGCACTTACAAAGTTGTACACTGGTCTTGATTTTCCCAAAAGGTTTCAGATTTTTCAAGTGTTCATGCCTTTACATGTTGAAATTCCACAAATAAACCCTCCATATTCTACTTCAAAATTTCCATAAGGGTCTAGGCATGTCATTCCCATGGTGTCATTTATCCTAGGATACTTTACAGATGAGCATACTGATGAGTCCATCCTAAGGTTTTTGTCTACTGTTGCACCAGGACAACCTCCTTTCGTCATTTTTTATTATGCTGAGTATATAGCTAACAATATCCATGATCATCTAGTCAAATTTCCAATTGAAAGAGTATTTAGATATACATCTCGTCTCTTCCATATGTTCTTGTATTTTCAAGCAGACAAGTTTCCAATGACTCTCCATAAGTTTGATATAGAAGAAAATCCACTTTCAGTCATCTTTTGGACTTCTTTGATCATAAAAGAGTCCTTAGAATTCACATATGCAGAGTTTACAGATAATTTTGTCCATCCATTGATAAATATGTTGACCAACACTGAACAACCAAGGATCAGTGATGAAATGAAGAAAATTCTACAACTATCAAAGCACACTAGAACTGGTGATTGGTACTTATATGAGAAACATACACAAATTAGAGTTTTTGGGTCTAATCTATTACCCTACAAACTACCTAAATATGTACCAATGAGAGTCTTTGCCTTGGATTATATCAGGAAAATCTTAAATTATGATTCTATTAACTTCCTAGAAGCCAAGAAGAATATCCAGTTTAAGTTAAAGAATCAGGTGGGGCCATTTATTTGTAATCACAGAGATGCAAAACAAGAAGCAGCAAAATAATTACTTGAGTACAATTTTGAAGAAAGTTTCTCATGGAACTATGATCCACAAGGAATCTTAAGAAAAATGAGGGTTAAGTATAAACCAACGCCTTATATTCATGAGAAAAAAACCAGAGATTGAAAAATATGTCAATCAAACTCAGTGGCTAGAAAACACTTTAGTAGATGCAGTTAAACAGGGTGATACTAGTCACACCTTGAAAACTACAAATTAAGGAGAAAAAGCTACTAAAAGACTCAGAGAAGAAGGGACATACACTACTTAGACAACAACTGAAACAAGGTTTAAAATTAGATACAATAAAAATCCTAAAGTCAATTCAGTTGATAAAGGAAGAGTGACAATAGAAGTAAAAGAAACAAATGTTCCAGTGACAAATAAGGATGCTGCTACAGTCAATACAAATGAGGCAACAACATATATTTTAAATGAAGGAAATACTGATAATTCAAACACTTAGGTCATAGAGAAACAACAAAATTTGAGGCATCTTCCTCACAGACAGCAGAAGAAAAATATATTGATATCAGGGAAAAATATAAGCAGATTAAGACAAGGAATGAAGAAATTAAGAATGAGATATATTCTCAGTATTTGAAGCAAACACCAAGCATTCAAAACCAAATTTTATCAACTTTTAATTACTCAAACAAGAAGTTGATTATGTCAGTGTTACAACCAACAATCAAGACTCCTAAGATAGTTGTAGACTACAAGAAAGTTGATCTTGAAGTGCCAACATAAAGCATTCATGCACTAGATCAGATTGAGTTTCATAGGCAAAGTTCAGAGATGTTATATTTTACTATTACTACAAAGGCTATGAGTGTCAACAAAATTCAAAATACAATCATAAACATGAGAGATCAAATGAAGGTTGACAAGGTCTCATCATATGCTAAAGATATTAGAATTGAGTCTTTAGAAGAGTTGGTTATCCAAGTAGGATATGATCCTACAAATGTTAAAGTAGCAGAACAGTTAGTAAAGAAAAAGAATGAGGACATTTCAGCATTGAGGAAACAACTTAAACTTCCACCAACTGAAAATCCACAGACCAAAGAAATAGTACAAGACCAAAATAAGAAAGATGACATGATGAACTTGATCTTTCAATTAACAGGACATATAAAAGAGATGGAGATTCAAATGGACAAGCTTGTCCATGAAAGAGAAACTACAAAACACAGGAAACTGCTACAATAATTCCCATGGTTACTATTGCTGTGCCTTCAACTCTGGTAGAAGAGTTGGCACCAAAAGCACCACAAGCTACTGCAGTTCTAGTGACATCATCCACAACTTCAGCCATAGAGTCTTCTACATCAACAATGCAGCCAACAAATGAGGCTAGTAGACTAGTAAAATCCATGGAAGAAATGTCACTTCAAACTAATGAGATAAACAGATTGACAATCTTGAAGACACCAAAAATCTAGCTCAAATCAATGCTAAAACTCATGAGCAAAGGGCTAACAGGTTAAATACTTAGTTGAAGAATCTATAAAAATATTTAACATTGAAAGAGAAAATTTCTTATGTAAAGAATCACTTATGGAGTAAAATAATTGAAGCTATCAATGATGTTTGGCCAACAATCCAGGTAATACATGAACAGAGGAATTTACTGAAGGAAGCACAAGCAGAGATTCAGAAAAAAAAATATGAGCTAGGTGACAAACCTGAACAAGCCATAGAATCATTAAAGTTTCTTAACAGTTAAAACAGGCAGGAGTTGGAAGAAATACAAATCATTGATAGGACAAAGACAATCCTTGAAATAAGGAAAGTCATTTCAAAGAAGAATCTGATGAAACAACTTGAAGAGAAATGTGAAAACATGAACATAGCCATAACCAAGTTTATGGTTGAATTTGAAAATTTGAGGCAAAGAAGTTTGCCTAATATTTTGGTCATTAATGAAGACTGAAATAAGAAAATTAGAGATTATGCAAAAGAGCAAGTGGACAAGGTATTCCTACAGGGAAGGTCTTACTCAGAATTTTTGAAGACTTGTTTTATCTTTAGCATGAGATAAAACACTTGTTTGTCATAAAACCAACATTTGATAGATATACTGAGGCAGATGAAAATTTCAGGAGGCTGAAAAAGATACAAATTCATAATGATGAAGCTTGGCATTCATTCACTGACTTAATATAAAATTCAAATTGCAGAGAGAAAGACAAAAACAATTTGCTGATTTTTTCAGTCAAAACATAATTTATTACAGCAGTAAGGCATTTTTTACAGAGATTAAAGAGTATCTGAGTTAAAGAGTATCAAAGGATAAAGATAATCACATTTAAAGAGTATAAGATAACGAAGATAACATTTCAAAATAGATTTGAAATATCTTTTCTAGTAAGTAGGACACTAAGGCAACCAACTGCACCTAATCCACAAACAATTTTCTATTTTATTTGGGTAAATAGGACAACTTGCTGATTTGTTAAGCAACTGTCACTATTTTGTTGTAAAGATATTTTCTTTTTCCTTAGATAACTCCTAGAAGCATTCGAAGATATTTTGTAAACAATTTTGTATAAATACTTCACTCTTTGATGTAATATTGAATAAATTGATGAAGATTTCTATAGTCATTTTTGTTGGACTTGGAAGCTTATTGTTTCAATTTCGAGTAGTAGACTGGATCAAATCAACTAGCATCATATTTCAGGATTCATGTGATGAGCCATTGAACTGCAGTACTTTCTACTTGTCATTGTTTATATTCTTATTTTTTCATGCATCCATTATGTATTCTAAATTTGAATGAATAAACAGGAGTATTATTTCAGGATTTGTTAAAAGCACCTTGTCTTTACTGTTGATCATTTCTATGTTTTCTGCTGATTTTCAGAGTAGGGTGTTAGCGCTCAAATCTACCTTAGGCTGAAATAAGGTAAAACTCAAGGCTACATCAAACCACGCTCAGCCTCGTAGCTAGCCCTACGAGGACAGGAGAGGGATCTCTCCGGGTCTATCTCGATAAAATGAGCAATAAGGTGCGAGATGACTTAAAATGGGAACTGATTTTAGGCTAGTAAATAGATATGAAATGAGGTTTTTAATAAATGATTGGGTTTTCTGGGCTGCATGGGGCAAAGACAGCAAGAGCAGAGATTTAATAAAAGGCACATATTATTCCATAAGGCAAGATAGGCAAGAGCTTAAGCATCCAAACTGAAATTATATGGAATGGAAGGACTGTTAAGAAAGCTGAAAGGGGCATTAATGTATGAATCCCTTTCAGACAGAGGAAAAAACACAAAACATGAATGCTTCTCCAGGGCAAAGCAGTAAGCTAAATTTTACCCTTCTCACTCAGAAACATTCAAATTGGAAATGATTATGAAATGAAATGTAACATAACAAGGAACATATGAAACAGAGAAAAACATATGCCAAATTCATACCACAGGGATCTTATGAAACAGAGCTGCCACTTTAAATTATTTCTCTGTCAAAGCTGTACAATGAAGCTCTGTTATCTCTCCTCACACCTCTGCCAGAACTCTCCTCTTACAAAGAATTTACAATAATAAATAAGACTATCTGTAGAAAACAGATCGACAGTCAGAGGAGCTGTTACAACAGCTCATGAACTGAAAGCTAAAGATAGAGAACAATAACCAAATAATTTTCAAAAAGAAGGGCTGCGTTACACGTGAAATCTGTTTGATAACCCATGAGGAGGCACACCTGTAGCGTAGATTTCATAATCTGAAGACCAGCATAGGTAATTGAATACTATTCCTTTACTAAATTCCGAGCTTAGAATCATGTAGTTGCTGATTTTTAGGTCTAAAAATTCTATTTCTGGAACGCCAGTTTACACATTCCTATACAACTGCCCTCAAAATACGTTTGCCATTTCACATATATTCTTTTAACCTGAAGATGAATCTAATACCCGAGTATTGCAATGACTGCCACATGGGATATTTTTCAAGCCTAGCTGGAGGTCGAACTTTTCCAAACAAGGCACTGTAATTACTAAATTATATTAATTCTGACAAAGAACTTGGCAAACATTGTGGAATCATTTGTTTTGACTGTCAGTTATTGCAACGAACCCACGATTTTGGCCTGTTCCAAGATCTCCTTTCCCAGCAAAAAACCCCAAACCATAGGCAACTGCGCTAGCTAAAATGCGAGAGACCTGGGCTTCATATCATCACTATAATTAGTTGGTAAAAGAAGCTCCTCATCTGGACCATGTGACCTCCCATCAAGAATTCCTAGGCGCTTTCAGTATACTATTGTCTTTCACATACTCTTAACGGAACTCATTATCACCAATTTTATTGCGCCTTCTTTCCAAGTCGTGAGCTGACATTCTGCATTCGAACACCTGATCCCTTGAAGTGAAAACTGCAACAGTCACCAACAAATTTCAATCTCTCGCTTTAATATTGATACAGAGCCATTCTGCTCTGTCTTTAAAACTGTTTCATTCAGCGCCAAAGAAGCTGCCAAAGCATCAACTGTATCTTCAAGAGCAATGTCCCTCAATTTAATTGAACATAAGTATTCTGAAATATCATGCTCAAGCTCCCGTTTGACAGCTTGTAATTCTAAGATTACTGAAGCATTTATTTCCTTCTCGACCTCTAAGCTGCAACATTCCATTTTGATATGTCCATTGACCCATTTTTTTGTTGAGCCCGCTAAAATTTTTATGGACGATCTATGCCTTGGCCTTTGGAAGAATTCAGTTCGTTCAACTCAGTTTGAGTTGTTCCTTCTACAGCCTTTGGATCGTGAACAAGATGATTCATCTTGCGATGATTCCATAGTATGAATCCATGGATATATCCAGAAACTATAAAGCTTATCAGTCTAGAGGGAAAAATTGCTACTAATTGCAGGACAGCTCTTCCAAAGGACTCTGCAGGGATCAAGCCACGCGATAATGTAGTAGGAATGAATCCCATGAATCCGAAAGTAACTAAAAATCTACCCTTTTTGGCAGCTCGTAATGTAGTTTTTTGCAACTTCTCTAGGATGGGTTGTTTGGTTTATGTTATAGGAGTACACTTTACCCAATATATCAGCCCATCCTACATCTATGTTGTCTTCTATTTTTCTAAGCATTGGCGTATCTACAAACCCTGGACACACATGAGTGACTCCAATATTGTATGGTAGCAGTTCCACGCTCAGAGCCTCAACAAGTCCTCTAATATCATATTTTGTAGCAGTGTAAAGACCATGTCCATAAAACATATACAAAGAAGAAAGTGACCCCATAAGCACAACAGTTGAGGGATGCATATTTCCCCTTTGTTTCATCAATGGGAAAGCCACACGTAATGTATACATGGTCCCGGCGAGGTTTGTCCCTATTGTAAGATCAATCTCTTTGATAGGTATTTTATCCATAAAGAAACTAGGAGCAATTGCAGCCTTACAGACAAGTGCATCAATGGGCTTCCACTCAAAAGATTCAGTTACAGCCACAAAAATTGCTTTATAGTCACTTATATCTGCAACCTTGAATGAAGGGAAGCCTTCCATGTTCAGTAAGTCGTGGCACATTGCATCAGATGATCAATCGATCTTTTAACAAGGAGCAGATCACAATTTTCTGTCTGAGGAAACTTTGGTACCGTTAATCTATACTTGACAAGACAATCCCAGAGTGCTGTTGCAAATTTGTTGGAATTAAATCCCGAAAGGTAGCTGTTGTTTGCAATTTGGATGTTTGGATAAGACTTGTAATAACTCCAGGCATTGTGTCACGAAAGTGGTAGCACACCCATAGCAGTGATTTGGCGATCTAACTGCTATGAATATTGATGATAACACAGAATTATCAGAATGTTTCTTTTCTAGATAGTTCATTAAAACGTGGCGGAGTCCTTGAAATGTTTGAACACTTAACAGAGTCAAATGCCGCTTTGCATTTCTCACCATACAACACACCTAACAGTGCAATTTTCCTGTGTATTTGACAATGATTCGATTGTCAGTGAACTTGGTCTCAGATTTCAGATTGTCCAACTTCATTCTTGTATAAGGCACTTCTGGACAGCTACAAGCCACACATGGTTCACTTTCAAGATAATAACCATCAAACTCCACCAAACTGCTGAGCGTGTTGTATAATTTGGCATTCTGGCATTTGGATGCAAAACTCTGTTTTGTTTGATTTCGCTTTGTCTCTGATTGCTGATGATGTTCTTTCTGTTTGTGCTTTTGCAGGGATAGGAGCTGATGAGTCCTGGCAAGGTGACCAGGGCCTGCATTTGACATTCTTCATGAGGGCAGACTTTAGAAATATACTTATTGCAAACAACTAATTTGACAATTTCTTCTCCAAAACAGGGTTTTGGAGAAGAATCATCCTTTTGATCATTGAAACTCCTGAAATAATAACTTACTGAATCTTCCTCTGGCTTGCACATGTTATTGAAATACTTATGAAGACTAAACCCTGAGCTCAAGAATTAAAATGACTCTTTTCTGGACCACAGTAACATCAGTGACTGCAAATGACAAGAAATGAACTTTGGAGAATTTGATTCTGACAAGGGACTGACAGGACCGAGTCTAACATTGGCTCCATTGGGGATGACAGCTGCTGCTTCTTGGAGGTGCCAAGAACTGTAGATATTTGGAAGAGCAGACAGTGCCTCCATCCATTGGGCTATGGAGTCATTATTTCGACAGAAAACACGAGACTTTCGACTCATTTATGGACTGAAACTTGACTGAAATGACTGAAAAATTGACTTGGAAAACTTCAAACTAGAAAACTAGAACTGCAATGAAACTGGAACAGAATGCTGCCTTTGGCTGCTTATTTATTTACAAAATCTACCCTACTCTGTTGCCGAGCCAATGAATCAAGTAATGCTGTAATGCCAGGTCAACCATTCAAGTAAATCTGAGAAGGATGCTGCTTGAGAGTGCTTCCACCAAGACACAGATGTAATTGCTGGCAGCCATGCATGCACGTAATGAGTCTGGTTATGTAAAAGACAGCTTGATCTATCAATCAAACTGAAAAACATTTCCATGTATGTTGCAATAGGATCACAAAAGCCAGACTCTGTTTGCTGCCCCAACTCTGCAATACATACCTCCAGCTGCACACTGTCAATGAAAACATCTGTAGGCAGCTCTATTGTTTCTTGTTTTGAAGGAGGGAGAGTTTCCAAATTTTTTTTGGGATCTCGGAAATCATAAGACTGGATCTGATCATTTAAACACTAAATTTCCTTCTCAAAATTTTCAACAACTAACTCAAACAAACCAGTTCTAGCTTCAGCAGGAAACTTTGGAGATCTCAAAAATTGAAGCACGACACTGAAAAATGCTTCATTAATTTCAAAATCTACTAACCAATCTCTAACTTCCTTTAAAACTTCACAAAGCACAGGGTCTGCCACATACCCTACCATTGCATTAATGGATTAGTGAGCACTGGAATTTCTGGATTGAGTTGGAGTCACCAGGTGAATGATTTCAGCCTTGCGGTGTCTGATCGTTGTTCACCATCAGCCATCAGATCTGAACTTGATACATGTACTGGGGCAATTTACAAGTTAAATGCTACGATTACAAGTTAAACTGGAGATAGACTGAAGCAGCGTTTATCTACTTCGCTGATGCATAGAAACAACGTTTCGAAATAAGGTCGCCACTATGGTCGCCACTATGTTAGCGCTCAAATCTACCTTAGGCTGAAATAAGGTAAAACTCAAGGCTACATCAAACCACGCTCAGCCTCGTAGCTAGCCCTACGAGGATAGGAGAGGGCTCTCTCCGGGTCTATCTCGGCAAAAGGTCTTCAAAGGGGCTGAGATGACTTATAATGAATACTGATTTTAGGCTAGTAAAGAGATAGGAAAGTTTGATTTTGATTTTTTGGGTTTTTGTTGGAAAAATGGGAAAAACAATTTTTGGGTTCGGGGATAAGGCCAGATCTTTGCAGAATTCGAGTTGGGGCGAGGTAGGAAATAGTCTTGATGCTTTTGATTGGGTATATGGATAGATCAAAACGACAAGGAGCTGAAGAGGGCAAGAGAGAACATGGATCCTCTCCAAACAGGCGAAAACATGTAAAACTAAACAAATTCAAAGGCAGAGCACTGAAATCAATGGATTCAACCTCATTTACTCATTCATTTAGTTTCAGAAGCATAAGAAGGGAATGGCATACATTAAATATGAAAGAAATTACAATAAACTAAGAGAAAACACCATCAAGAACTGAAAGCCACAAGAATCCCAACAGGTGCTGCAAAACCTCTGATCTTTCCTTAGCCAAAATATGAAAAATATGTACAATAGTGTGCCAAAATCTTCCCAAGAGTCCAACCCGTAGAATGTCTCAGAAATTACATCATATAGACCTCCTAACCCCTTCCCACACCTCTAGGGGTCGAATTCCTTCTTCTAGGAGCAGTTCCAACTAATTCTAAACAAGGAGCTAGAATATAGGCATCCAAACAACTTGCCTCTAAAAGGAAGGAAACTGATTCTTACATTTGATTTTTACTTTTTTAGGAGTGAATCATCTAGAATAGGTAAAAGTGAGTCAAAGTTACATGCCAACCATCAATTTACATCATGATAACTCAAAAATTTCATCCACAAGCAAAACTGGTTCAACTGGCCGAATTTCTGAGCTGGAAGGTGAAAAATTGACCAAAAATCCATGTGCGTAGCGCGCCTGAGCCATATGCATAGCGCGTCTTTCAGCCTGATTTTGGGGCACTTCTCGGCATCCAAATTGAGCTCATGATAGCTCGTTGGAAATCCCTAGATGTTGGCTATCCAAACCAAGTGGAATTTCCCAATTTGGAGCTCATTTTCCCCTCCAAAACTTCATTCTCCTAGAAGTACTTCCTGTTGGTGCAAAAGGTGGCAGCAAGGTGGTTTTCATGGTGTTTTTGGGCCTTTTGATCATCCAGAACTTGATGAAATGCTTCGGAAATACTGGAGCATGCATAAATTACCATGAAAAACCCAAAAATATAAATTTTTCCTTCAGAAAGTGTCCCAATCAAAAGCGAGCGCGTCGACGCGCTACTCGTATAGCTGAAAAATCTGTTTTGAGACCAAAATATTTCAAAATGACAAAAATTTATCCGAATTTGCTCAAATTCAGAGCGAATACCCTCCATCATGTATCATGCCCAGCCAACGAAGCCTCGGACAAAATCCAGAGTGGATCAGGCCTTTTCCGCCGTTTTAGTGCTTCGCTCAATCTCCTCTTCAGAATCTTCATTTTTGCTTTGCAGACATGCATGCGGGCCCAATAATGACCTTTCATGTGACGAAGCATGTCTTTGTCTCTGTTGGATTTTTCCAACAACTTCTCCAGATGAATGTTAACACGTGTGAGGCAAGAATCTCGATCGATTGGTGTCATGTCGCCGGGTCTCTTCCGGGCCAATTGTCGATCCTCACGAATTCGCCGCAGCTCATAAAGTGTGTGCTCATCCTCTAGCTGTTTGTTACGCTGATATAGGTATTTTATCACCCATTGAGCCCTTTTCAATTTCTCTTTCAGCGTGTCATTCTCGGCCTTTTGCTCCTGGATGATCTCCTTCAGCTTCGAGCTAGGAGAGCTCACATCAACATCAATGATCGTGAAATCAGTGTCCCGGCCTCCTGATGGGCCCTCATCATGCATGGGCCTATTTCCCCTGTCCTGAAACTGTACCTGTGCTAAAGAAGAAGGCGAGACCCCTTCCACATCATGTGGAGATAATACTCGCTCTGCTGATGGAGTCAACGAGACCCCTTCCACCCCGGGTGGAGATAATACTCGTCGTGTAGCTGCAAATAAGTCCCTGTGGCCTCGCTGGTATGTCACATACAATGGAGCACTGATATGCTCGATCTCAGGAATGTCAGGATGGTGTGAAGGCTCTCCCTCATCATGAACTACCTTGGGAAGCGGCTGTGGCGCTGTGAAGAAGTCACGGGAGATGAAATCCTCCCAAGTAATGCCCTGCTGTGTCAACTGATGTACCACTACGATCTTGATCAGCGCGTAATGATATATACTTCTATGCTGCTGTGCTGGGGTCTTCTTCTGTACAAAAATCATCATCCTCTCTATGTTGCGATACATGAAGTATGAAATGTTCATCATACGTACCCTCGTGAAATGCATCAACAAACGGACATGGTACGCATAGAGACGCGAGAATCTGCCCTCGCAACTAAAATACCGAATGATGAGTTTCATCAATGGTGCAAACTCATCCTTCAGGAATCTGAAAGGAAAAACCCTGCTCAGGTGTCTCATATACCCAGGTTTGATGTATGGCTCATAGTGGAATTTCTCTAACTGCTGACATTTGTTCCATTCCTCTCCTATATTCGGTATCCCGGTGGCCTGAGCAATAGTCTCTGGTGACAGAATGAAATCTACTCCGGCGAGGTTTACACGGTCATCATGTAAATGTAGAACAAATAGACGAGCCAGTTCATGATGATCTTGGGTTTGTGAAATCATCTCACAGTATTGGAAACATGAGTGACGCTGAAAACAATCCATTGCAAGCGGGCAAGCTTGCAATTGAGCCAAAGAGGTAGGCTCCTCCCTGAGATGCTTACCACCTTTGCCACTTTTGTGAGACCTCCATGGCACATTACCCTTTGCTGTGGAATCACTGTCATACTCCTGCTCATAAACTGAATCCATCTCTGACATGGCTTTGAAAACAAGATGTCTGCAATATGTATGTTGATATAGGTGTAGTGAAGTCAAAGGTTTCAATGTATGCTCAAAACCTAAACATGTTACATATGTATCAAAGCATCATAGGAAAACAAGCCACAGTGATAATAGCTCTGTTAAGTGGATTGGCATAAAAACAGTCACTGCTTTGATCACAAGGGAATTTGACAAATGAGTAAAAAGTGAAATGTAGTGTGCAACCTTTGTAATGCTGGCTAAAATTTGTCAAAGGGGAAAATGAGTATGAGACTGTGTTTTGTCAATGGAGAATAGGAAACAGTGACAATGACCATAGTGAAACCATAGCAATGATAACAGTGTTCCGATAATTTCAATGGGGATATGGACAAGTGAATCATGAGACTATGTGAAAACATGAATAAGGAGCATTGCTAAAATGAGGATGACAATCATAGTGACAACAGTGGTGAGATGGCAAACTGAGAGCGTGAGGGCCGTGACACTTTGACAATAGATGCATAGGTATATATATCAACAATACAAGCTGGGAAATCCTTCACAAGACCATCAACATGTATTCAAAACCCTAAGAAATGAATCTGCTATGAACATAGGGTTTCACCTCTGTCCACATCAAACACACTAATTTCCCTACTTTAAAAATACCACAATCCTGTTCAAAAATCACTTAACAATGGTGGAGAACCTACTTGCAAGCCGATTAAGGCGTTTGGGCATGAAATCGAACGCAAAGGAAATTTTTTTTGGCTCTGAGACTGTATGGGTAGCACGCTCACCCAATGCGTAGCGTTCGTGGTATTTAACACTGGCTGGTGAGGTTATATGCGTAGCGCGCCTCCTCTGCGCGTAGCGCACACCTCCAGTTCCGATTCATAACTTTGCAAAACACGATTTCGGCCTTCAACTTCACCAGCTTGATTTCTGCCTTGAGGATTTGTGCAAATGCATTGTTTACCATGGTTTATATGTGAAGAAAAATATCTCATAAAATCAGATTTGATTTTAAATTTACTCCATGACCCACTTTTATAATGTTTGTCACTTTGTCATTCGATCACTTAATACAATGCTATTCTTTGGCTTTTCCTTGCTTTTTCTAAATCTTGTACTGATGATACCTTGTTGTTTTTTGCAGGGATTTGGCATTTGGCTTAGGCAAAGATCAAAGGCTTGCTCTGACACTTCTTATGGTGAAACAAATACAATTTTTACAAAAAATGAAGTTTGACAATTTCTAGTTCCAAAACAGAGTTTTGGACTAGAAATGTCTTCAAATGTTTTTGATAATAAAAACGTGAAATAGAAATCTTTTGAAACCAACCCCATGGCCTGCGGGTCTTTATTACATGTATGCAAAGGACTGAAAACCCTAGACTCTAGGACTAAAGACTCTTTTTAACGAAACTAATCATTTATGACCATGAACTTCAGTGATTTTTGAAAAATTTTAATTAACCCTGCAGGTACAAGCATGAGGAAACACAAGACAACCAGACCCCCTCGTCAGTCAATGGCATGCCCCTAGTGAAATGCAATGAAGTGGAACGAGCGAGACACCTAAGAATGATATGCAAAAAGCGAACTGATCTCTGACAGAGGGCTATAAGGACCGACTCTAACATTGGCTCCAATGGGGGATGGTGGCTCCGAGGAGATGCCAAGAACGGCAGATCTCTGGGGGAGTCAGACAGTGCATTCATCCATTGGGCGATGGAGTCATTATTTCAACAGATAACACAAAACTTTTGATACATTTATTGACTGGAAACTTGACTGAAAACCGACTGAAATTTGACCAAAACTGACTCGATTTTTAAACTGAAAAGACTGATAAAAATGACTTGACAAACTTCAAACCAACTAACCTCCATCTCCAGAATTATAGCCTTCGCTCCGGGCCCCAGACTGAAGATGAGATATCAGTACACACTTGCAATAGAACAAAAGTAAAACGATATATACAATGATGATGAAATCAGCAGAAAATACTCAGAAGTGGTATCGCTTTAGCAGCCGACCATTGATCGGCCCTCTAGGACAATCATCTCCGTTCATTTCGTTGAGAAGAAAAGTGTTTTGACTGTGATACGCTGCAATCTTAAAAGGACCCTTCCATAAGTTTTCAAATTTGCCGTGCTTTCCCTTATCTTCATTCCGAGCATCCCACTTCAAAACCACCTCATCTAGTTGAAACTTATCTGCCTTTGCCTTCCTGTCATAAATCTTCTTGATGCGCTCCTGCAACTTGAAAGTATTTTGAAATACCTCCTCCCGTGTCTGCTGTAAATGAATCATCTGATTAATCCTCCGCTGCATGGGATCTTCCTCACTACTAGCCTCCTGAAGCAATTTGACAACCGGGACAGCAAGCGAAGTAGGAAAAACCGTGTCTATCCCGTACAGCAACTCGAAAGGAGACATGCCAATAGACTTTTTCTGACTTACCCTATCAGCCCACAGTGCATTCACTAATTTCTTGTGCCAGCCCTTTTTATTGATTTCCAACAATTTCTTAATGATATTCACCAAGGACTTATTTGAAGATTCCGCCAAGCCATTTCCTTGCGGATGGTAGGCAGTCGAATGTCCCAAGCTGATATTGTACTTATAGCAAAATTCAACCATCCTCTTAGACTTGAAGGCTGCTGCATTATCTGTGATTATCTTACTAGGACACCCAAAACGTGACAGAATATTGTTTTCAAGAAAAGAGATAATTACCGCATCCGTGGCCTGTCGAGTGGGAATCGCCTCGATCCACTTCGTGAAGTAATCCGTACCTGTCAATATCCATCTATGCTGTCTAGAAGATGCTGGGTGGATTTCCCCGATGAAATCCAATCCCCACTGCTGGAATGGTGCACTAACTTCAATTGGTTTGAGAGGCAAAGGTTGTAGTTTCTGCTTCCCTTCGAAAATTTGGCATTCGTGAAAATTCTTAACAACCTTATATACATCCGAAAACAAAGAAGGCCAATAGTAACCTGCCCTTAGAATCTTATTCGCTGTGGTTTTCCAAAACAGATGGCCCCCGCAATCTCCTCTATGAAATTCCTCCAAAACTCTTTTGGCTTCCTCCTCTACCAAACAATTCAACAACATTCCACCAGGGTCTTTCCAATACAATGCAGAATTCAGTATGCAAAATTTTGCAGCTCTCAACTTCAATGTTCTACTCTTATTTCTAGGCATCCTGGGAGGTGGAGATAAATTCTGAAGTACGTATAAGATGTCAGCATACCAAGGGGAAGAAACAAAAATATCAGATACCTGAACTGACGTACTCTCCTCATCTTCATCGGACATGGCAGTGATCAAATTTATATCTAGAGCATGCAGATTTGTTTCAGCCATGAGCTTGGCGAGTCCTTGTCCTTTGATCAGCTTGGTGGGTTTAATCTCCACATCGTATTCT
Source organism: Pinus albicaulis (assembly GCA_034641835.2). Classification (NCBI taxonomy): domain Eukaryota; kingdom Viridiplantae; phylum Streptophyta; class Pinopsida; order Pinales; family Pinaceae; genus Pinus; species Pinus albicaulis. The sequence goes on along the minus strand of CM076582.1, from coordinate 116,517,927 downwards.
AACAACGCAGCGATCCACTTACCCCGTCTTCCTTCTGGATCTGCCTGTACCAAAACATCTTTAACTGCTGCGTTAGGAACATATGCTATAATGTGGGAATGCAGTATATACACACGGAAATATTTCAAGGCTTTTACAAGCGCAAGTGCTTGTTTCTCTATAATATTGTATTTCAATGCTCCGTCCCTTATAATCTAATTGAAAAAAGCAATGGGCTTCTCAACTCCATCCCTTTTCTGCATTAAAACAGCTGCCAAAGTGTGCTCAGAAGCAAACGAAAACAAAATGAAGTCCTGCGTTTAGTCTGGGCTGATTAAAATAGGGGCTGAAGAAAGAGCTATCTTTACCAAATTGAATGATTTCACCGCCTCTTCTGTCCACTTTACCTGATTGTCCTTTTTCAGCATATCCGTGATTTCTCTAAGATGCTCAGCAAGATTTGGAATAAAATGACGCAGAAAATTCATTTTACCGTTAAAGGACTGTATTTCTTTCTTGTTCCGGGGCTGTTCAATCTGCTGGATGGCTTCAACACGTGCAGGGTCAACACGGATGCCGTCTTTCGATATGATGTGGCCAAGGAGCTTGCCTTCGTCCATGGAAAATAGACTCTTTTTCGGATTCAACGAAATGCCATATTTTCTGCACTTCTGGAAAACAACTTTCAAATGATATAAATGTTCCTCATCAGAATTTGAAAACATAGTTAAATCATCAAGGTAAACAACCAAAAATACATCTTTCTCGTTGGCGAAAGCCATGTCCATTGCACGCTGAAAGGTGGCACCTGCATTCTTCAAACCAAACGACATTTTTGCATAATGAAACGTTCCCCATGGAGTGGTGAACGCAGTCTTGTCACGATCATCTTCGTGCACTAAAATTTGATTGTATCCTGAATAGCCATCGAGTAATGACATCCTTGATGCTCCAACTACTCGCTGCAATATATGGTCCATCTTTGGCAGCGGATAATTGTCTTTTAATGATACCTTATTCAGATTTCTGAAGTCGATACATAAACGGATCTCACCTGTTTTCTTTCTCACGGGAACCAAATTTGATATCCAATCTGAAAATCGGATAGGCACAATGATTCCTGACTTATACAACCTGTTTACCTCTTTTTCAATCGATGGTAGCAGCTTTGGATTGATTCTCCTTAACTTTTGATGAAAAGGCTTCTGATTTGGTTTAATGGGAATATTATGCTGAATGATGTTAGTGTCATATGTTTTTAGATCTGAGTAATCCCATGCAAAAGCATCAGAAAATGAAGACAACAATTTCACATACTCTGCCTTTACCTTTGGTGACAATGACTTTGATAAATTTACCATCTTGGGATTCTCCAACACCTTTTTCAGTTGACCTCAATGTCGGTTTGCGGGCTACATCATCTTGGTCAAAGAGTTCCTCCAAAGGAATCAATCCCTTAGGAATGATGTTATCTTTAAGTTGCAGTACTTCCATTTGATTTATTTGTATATCATCATTACCATCATCATGTTCTGTATCTATGGAGGTGTCTTTAAACTTACCCTTATTCTGCAGAAAGTCACTAATCTACTCGTCATCCTGAAAGACTTGCCAACATCGCTGATTTTCTGGAACGGTGGGGCGGTGTTTCACATGAATCTCGAACTTGTTGCTGGAATTCATTGGAATTTTTAAATTGCTTGCTGCCTTAGCAAGTCCATCAGCAACACCATTTTGTATGCGAGGCACACATGTCAAGGTATGATCAGAAAATAACTTCAGAATATCTAAAACTGCATTACGGTAAGCCCTCATGCAAGGATGCTTGGCCTGAAACTCACCCTTAATCTGATTTATCACCAACTCTGAATCACCATAGACTGCAATCCTTTTCACTTTCAGCTTTCTCAGAATCTTAAGGCCAGCAATTAGAGCCTCATATTCTGCTTCATTATTAGAACAGTCAAATGCTAGCTTGTAGGAACACACTCTCACATTGCTTGGAACCTTATCCGGAGTGGAAAATGGACTACGAATCCAAACACCAATTCTAGCACCATCACTACCCACTGCGCCATCAAAATACATGGTTCAAAGACCATCTTCATCGTCCTCTAAATGCTGAAATTGCGCCAGCTCTGTTTTTCCTGTTTGCTGCCCATTGTCTTTAGCTGATTGCTCCACAGTAGCTTGCTTTTCTCTTCTTTCTTTTTGCAGAACTTCTCTAAAATTCTCAGTGATTTCTGGTATATCTTCCGCCTGAACTAATTGACTATCTATGTCATTAAAACTATCAGCAAGCAACAAAAACGAATCTAAGTCAGTATGTACATAATTTACAGGATGATTGATTGGCTTCTCCTTGCTGGTTATCATGTATTTCATCTTCTGCTCTCGATATAAATTTCTCATTTGACCGAAGACTGGAATTGTAGCATAGGAAAAATCTAACTATAGTGTACCTTTCAACTTTTCCCCCCAAGATCTTGAAAGGAGCATCCCAAATCGCGGAGGAATGTCCGCCACAACCACATCCATCAAGACATTCTTCGCTGGAATTTGATCTAAGCTTACAACCAAATCTTTGATGAGTCTGATACACCTCACACGGCTGGAATCAAATGAATACAAATCATGATATTTTCTTGTAATGTCTAGTCCCAACTTTTCCATGATCGCCTCTGGCATCAGATTGTGCGAAGCACCCGAATCGAACATGGCATTGTGCAATACATATTCATGCAACCTCAAACTGATATAAAAGGGAGGAACATCACTATCAGGGGACTCACCATCTAATGTAGGCCCGAAAAACAATTCTGGCTGATCATATTTAACATTTACCGTGTCAAACATTGGATCAAAATTCAGAATTTTGGAGACTTGACCGCAGTAGCTGCTGTTCTTCATGATTTATGTCAAAGGAATAGATATTTTTAATTTGGAAATTTCATTTTCCAAACTAAATGCTGAAACTCTTTCGACTTCTTTGACTGGCATTTCCTTCTTTTCAGCCTTATCCTTCATTATACTTGACTGATTTACCTTTTCTGCTAATGATACTTTACTAGCTGCGGGATCAATTGTCTCTTTTCCTTTCTTCTGTGGTATAGGTGAATCCGTCTTTGGTGCTGAAGCTTCTTTTCTTTTCTGAATTGGATTTATGGGCACATCTCGGTTTCTCAATGAGTATTGCTTTTGTTGAGCGGACAAAGCATTCAGATATCCTCTTTGGTAATCATCTGATTCTTCCTCTAAATCTGCATCATTTGCTAAAATGAAATCCTCATCTTTCTGTGCAGCTGAACTTTCTCCATATTCTTCATCCTCAGTGATGTAAATGGGCAGATCGTCGGGAGTAAAGAATTGGTTTTGCTCACCTACTACATCATCATCATCGTCTGAATCTTGACTCACAAAATTCTGCAAAAGAGGAGTTTTAATCTGCTGCTGGGCTGCCGGCTCTTGTGCTCTCTGTTCATGCTGCTTAATTCTGAACTGTGGTTTCTGTTGGCCACGGTAGTTTGGATTACGAATCTGCGTTTCTGGTTTATCAAGGTTCATTCTTTTGAACATTTTTTCCATCTCACGAAGCCAGGGCGGTTCTGATGCAGATGTGGAAGTCTCTTCCTTTATATCACTCTTTTCTTTGCTTTCAGCCGTGCTCTCTTATCATTCAGATTCGCCTCAACACTAATAGCAATCTTCTGCATATCTTATAAGGTAGGCGGATCTCTGTCTCGTAGTGAATAAGCCATCTCCGGATCAAAACCATCCGGGAATTTAAGAAGAGCTGACTTTTTAGACGGTCTTAAGTCATCTGGAATTGCATTATAAACTGTATTGAATCTGATAATATAATCCTGAACGGACTCACTAGGATTACGCTTGATGTTAGTATACTCAGAAGTGATTTGCAACAGATCTTTCTTCATCTCCCACCGATCTAGAAACTGATTCTGAAGTTCCTGTAATGTGTTGAAACTCCTGGCCTGTAAAGCTCTGAACCATTTACGAACCTCTCCTCCAAAAGTCTGGGCAAAAAATCTCATTGAAACATTTTCTGCATCAACCTCATGCAGGTCCAAAAAGTCTGTCATTCAGACAATATGCTGCTGAGCGGATATACTCTGTGGTGTGCCATCGAATATAGGAATCTTTCTCTGATAATCAGCAGGCATAGGATCCAAATTGGCCGGCAAAGCAAGAGGTGCAAATCTGGTAGCCATGGCTCTTGGCGGATTTATAAACTGCTGTCTCGAAGAAACAGGAGGAATGGGAGCAGTAGGTGAACGAGGTGTATGCGATGGAGACAGAAGAGAAACTACCACTGATTGCTGATCAGAAATCTCAAACTGTACGGGAATGGTAGGGATAAAGGAAGGTTAAGTGGGAATCCGTGAACTAGATGCAACTTCAGATGGTCCAAGAGTTTGTGAAGCAGATTCAATGAATTCGGGAATATTGGTTGCCACGATGGAATTTTGCAGATTCAGAATATAATTGTCGATAGATCTATTTGCTTGCTCAACTTCTAAATATTTGATGAACTCAGGATTAATAACGGTAGAACCAATGGCACTTTCGGATTTGGTTTCAAACAATGATAACTCAAACTGATCGTCAAACTCAATATCATCAATGTATTAAAAAATGGTGGGGTATGAGTGAGATTTGACCAATGGAATAATAGGAGCTTCTAGACGGAAAATTCTTGGGATTAGGTTGGGGTTTTCATATACTGGAGGCAGATTTGGATCAGGATTTGATCTGGTATGCCTTCTTGAAGCCAGTGTATTGATCTATTCGGGAAAAATTTCAAGGAACACAATCAATTGTCTTCAACCTGTCGACTTCTAGACTCAATCATCCAAAGGTCTAGAACGAACAAGTATACTGGGGTGATTTTTCAAATCAAGTGCTGCATTCACAAGCTAACCAGAGATTGACTGAAGCAGCGTTTATCTACTTCCGCTTATGCATGGCAAAAGCGTTTCGAAAGCTACCTGGCGTGACTTCAGACTCCGTCTAAGACTCATGAAACAAACACATCAACAAGCAAACCATTGAGATTTTTCCCCAGTATGGTCACCACTATGTTAGCGCTCAAATCTACCTTAGGCTGAAATAAGGTAAAACTCAAGGCTACATCAAACCACGCTCAGCCTCGTAGCTAGCCCTACGAGGACAGGAGAGGGCTCTCTCCAGTCAATCTCGATAAAATGAGCAATAGGGTGCGAGATGACTTAAAATGGGAACTGATTTTAGGCTAGTAAATAGATATGAAATGAGGTTTTTAATAAATGATTGGGTTTTTTGGGCTGCATGGGGCCAAGACAGCAGGAGCAGAGATTTAATCAAAGGCAAGACAGCAAGAGCAGAGATTTAATCAAAGGCACAGATTATTCCATAAGGCAAGATAGGCAAGAGCTTAAGCATCCAAACTGAAATTATTTGGAATGGAAGGACTGTTAAGAAAGCTGAAAGGGGCATTAATGTATGAATCCCTTTTAGATAGAGGAAAAAACACAAAACATGAATGCTTCTCCAGGGCAAAGAAGTAAGCTGAATTTTACCCTTCTCACTCAGAAACATTCAAATTGGAAACGATTATGAAATGAAATGTAAACATAACAAGGAACATATGAAACAAAGAAAAACATATGCCAAATTCATACCACAGGGATCTTATGAAACAGAGCTGCCACTTTAAATTATTTCTCTATCAAAGATGTACAATGAAGCTCTGTTATCTCTCCTCACACCTTTGCCAGAACTCTCCTCTTACAAATAATTTACAATAATAAATAAGACTATCTGTAGAAAACAGATCGACAGTCAGAGGAACTGTTACAACAGCTCATGAATTGAAAGCTAAAGATAGAGAACAATAACCAAATAATTTTCAAAAAGAAGGGCTGAGTTACACCTGAAATATGTTTGATAACCCATGAGGAGGCACACCTGTAGCGTAGATTTCATAATCTGAAGACCAGCATAGGTAATCGAATATTATTCCTTTACTAAATTCCGAGCTTAGAATCATGTAGTTGCTGATTTTTAGGTCTGAAAATTCTATTTCTGGAACGCCAGTTTACACATTCCTATACAACTGCCCTCAAAATGCATTTGCCATTTCACATATATTCTTTTAACCTGAAGATGAATCTAATACCCGAGTATTGCAATGACTGCCACATGGGATATTTTTCAAGCCTAGCTGGAGGTCGAAATTTTCCAAACAAGGCACTGTAATTACTAAATTATATTAATTATGACAAAGAACTTGGCAAACATTGTGGAATCATTTGTTTTGACTGTCAGTTATTGCAACGAACCCACGATTTTGGCCTGTTCCAAGATCTCCTTTCCCAACAAAAAACCCCAAACCATAGGCAACTGCGCTAGCTAAAACGCGAGAGACCTGGGCTTCATATCATCACTATAATTAGTTGGTAAAAGAAGCTCTTCATCTGGACCATGTGACCTCCCATCAAGAATTCCTAGGGGCTTTCAGTATACTATTGTCTTTCACATACTCTTTACGGAACTCATTATCACCAATTTTATTGCGCCTTCTTTCCAAGTCGTGAGCTGACATTCCGCATTCGAACACCTGATCCCTTGAAGTGAAAACTGCAACAGTCACCAACAAATGTCAATCTCTCGCTTTAATACTGATACAGATCCATTTTGCTCTGTCTTTAAAACTGTTTCATTCAGCGCCAAAGAAGCTGCCAAAGCATCGACTGTATCTTCAAGAGCAATGTCCCTCAATTTAATTGAACATAAGTATTCTGAAATATCATGCTCAAGCTCCCGTTTGACAGCTTGTAATTCTAAGATTACTGAAGCATTTCTTTCCTTCTCGACCTCTAAGCTGCAACATTCCATTTTGATATGTCCATTGACCCATTTTTTTGTTGAGCCCGCTAAAATTTTGATGGAAGATCTATGCCTTGGCCTTTGGAAGAATTCAATTCGTTCAACTCAGTTTGAGCTGTTCCTTCTACAGCCTTTGGATCGTGAACAAGATGATTCATCTTGCGATGATGCCACAGTATGACTCCATGGATATATCCAGAAAATATAAATCTTATCAGTCTAGAGGGAAAAATTGCTACTAATTGCAGGATAGCTCTTCCAAAGGACTCTGTAGGGATCAAGCCACGCGATAATGTAGTAGGAATGAATCCCATGAATCCGAAAGTAACTAAAAATCTACCCTTTTTGGCAGCTCGTAATGTAGTTTTTTGCAACTTCTCTAGGATGGGCTGTTTGGTTTATGTTATAGGAGTACACTTTACCCAATATATCAGCCCATCCTACATCTATGTTGTCTTCTATTTTTCTAAGCATTGGCGTATCTACAAACCCTGGACACACATGAGTGACTCCAATATTGTATGGTAGCAGTTCCACGCTCAGAGCCTCAACAAGTCCTCTAATATCATATTTTGTAGCAGTGTAAAGACCATGTCCATAAAACATATACAAAGAAGAAAGTGACCCCATAAGCACAACAGTTGAGGGATGCATATTTCCCCTTTGTTTCATCAATGGGAAAGCCACACGCAATGTATACATGGTCCCGGCGAGGTTTGTCCCTATTGTAAGATCAATCTCTTTGACAGGCATTTTATCCATAAAGAAACTAGGAGCAATTGCAGCCTTACAGACAAGTGCATCAATGGGCTTCCACTCAAAAGATTCAGTTACAGCCACAGAAATTGCTTTATAGTCACTTATATCTGCAACCTTGAATGAAGGGAAGCCTTCCATGTTCAGTAAGTCGTGGCACATTGCATTAGATGATCAATCGATCTTTTAACAAGGAGCAGATCACAATTTTCTGTCCGAGGAAACTTTGGTACCGTTAATCTATACTTGACAAGACAATCCCAGAGTGCTGTTGCAAATTTGTTGGAATTAAATCCCGAAAGGTAGCTGTTGTTTGCAATTTTGATGTTTGGATAAGACTTGTAATAACTCCAGGCACTGTGTCACGAAAGTGGTAGCACACCCATAACAATGATTTGGCGATCTAACTGCTATGAATATTGATGATAACACAGAATTATCAGAATGTTTCTTTTCTAGATAGTTCATTAAAACGTGGCGAAGTCCTTGCAATGTTTGAACACTTAACAGAGTCAAATGCCGCTTTGCATTTCTCACCATACAGCACACCTAACAGTGCAATTTTCCTGTGTATTTGACAATGATTCGATTGTCAGTGAACTTGGTCTCAGATTTCAGATTGTCCAACTTCATTCTTGTATAAGGCACTTCTGGACAGCTACAAGCCACACATGGTTCACTTTCAAGATAATAACCATTAAACTCCACCAAACTGCTGAGCGTGTTGTATAATTTGGCATTCTGGCATTTGGATGCAAAACTCTGTTTTGTTTGATTTCGCTTTGTCTCTGATTGCTGATGATGTTCTTTCTGTTTGTGATTTTGCAGGGATAGGAGCTGATGAGTCCTGGCAAGGTGACCAGGGCCTGCATTTGACATTCTTCATGAGGGCAGACTTTAAAAATATACTTATTGCAAACAACTAATTTGACAATTTCTTCTCCAAAACAGGGTTTTGGAGAAGAATCATCCTTTTGATCATTGAAACTCCTGAAATAATAACTTACTGAATCTTCCTCTGGCTTGCACATGTTATTGAAATACTTCTAAAGACTAAACCCTGAGCTCAAGAATTAAAATGACTCTTTTCTGGACCACAGTAACATCAATGACTGCAAATGACAAGAAATGAACTTTGGAGAATTTGATTCTGACAAGGGACTGACAGGACCGAGTCTAACATAGGGAACCCTTACTTTTTCCCTCTTTCGATTGGCCTCTGTCTACCCCTTATTTTTCTGGATCAAAGAATCCTTCATTGCTCTTTATCCTGATCAAACCACTTCACCAAAACATCCTTCCAAGATCTTCAAAGACTCATCTATCTTTCCCTGAAAACATTTGAATTTTTGACCTTGATCCTGGTTATGTCTACTTGACTTTTGACTCCTTAGCCCAATGGACAAACATATTTCCCACTATCCATCTCATTAATTGATTTTTCCCACCAAACCAAATCAAAACCAATTTTCACAATCATAATTAGCCTAATATCTTATAATCAAAACAAAGTTAAATCTTATAGAGAGAGCCCTCTTTGAACCCTAGGAAGGCTAGATCCTAGAATTTAAAAGTAGGTTTGTGGTTACCTCTAGTGTTCTTAGACTTTAAATCAAAATCTCACAACTTGAGAATTACTAGAGTGATAACACATCCAACGGTAAAATCGCTTTTTCACACAGATTTACTGTTCCAATGACTAGTTTCTTCTGCTGCGCACTACCTCTTTGCTTCTGTCGTAGCTGTCTGTGCATTTCCTTTGTGAAATGTGCAGAAAAGTGGATTCCCATTCTCCAGACATATATTCATTTGGTAGGCACAGGTTTATCCTTATACAACTTTTGTCGGCTTCTCTTGAAATACCCGAGAAGACTCTCCCTGCGCAACGTGGCCAAGTGCACCGCACCTCCATTAATGATTTATTTCACAATGTATGGCCCTAGCTAGTGCTTCCTGAACTTCCCTGGGTGTCACAAAAAATGAATTTCATATAAAAATACCAAATCATCTTCTTTGAATACCTTCCGTTGAATTTGTCTATCATGCCAGGCCTTTTCGCGTGCCTTCTGCACTTATTGATGAAAATTAGTAATGAACCGATCCTCATCTAAGGCAACTAGTTGCACTAAATTTTCCTCCATGATGTCAGGCTCAACCATATTAGTGAATGCTATGATGCATAGGCTTGGGACAATATATTACATTGGCATGATTGGTTATTTTCCATAAACCATCTTGAAAGGTGTTTTCCCAGTCAACTTTTTGCATGTGGTCCTATAAGCCCATAACAAAGAAGGGATGCGCATGTCCCAATCATTTTGATTTTCATTGTATATATTTGTGAGCGAATTGTCCAAGATTTTGTTGAAATCTTCTACTGCACCATTCACTTGTGGGTGGTAAGGAGTACTCTTCTGGTGATGTATCAAAAAATCCTCTATCAGAACTTCAATGTCTCATTAACAAAGTGCGTACTCCTATCACTCATCAATATCTTTGGACACCCAAACTTGGTCAGTATATGTTCAAAAAAGAAGTGTGCAAAAGTATCTATGGTACAATCCTTGACTGACTTAGCTTCTACCCATCTGGTTGCATAATCTGTGGCAGTAATGATGTAGCACGCGCCAGTCTTCTTCCCTAGAGGATTGATAGTTCCAACAAAATCTATAGCCCATTTATCAAAAGCTTGCAGAGCCATCTATGGCTGCAGGGGAATTTCATCTCTACGCGATGGCTTTCCCATTCTTTGGCATGCATCACAAGCTTGAAATTATGCATGTGCATCACTGTGCAGTGTGGGCCACCATAAACCAACACGCAGTACCTTCTGCGTAGTGGCATTCCCTGCACAGTGGCCTCCTGCCACTCCTCCATGAGCCTTAGCCAAGATTTCCTGTCTTTCATGTTCCAAAACATACCTTCTAAACACTTCATCTGCTCCTAATTTGTACAATTGACTAGCAATCAGCGTAAATTCAGCTGTTTACGAAGCCAACTCATTCTTTTGCCGCACCGAATATTCAGTAGGTGCACTTCCAATGGTTAGAAAGTGAATAATATCGACAAAGTGTTCATCAATCACCTTAATAGCAAAGAGTTGCACATCAGGTAGTTCCTCCTCTAGACTAGTTGGTTCCTCTCCATTCTCAATGCATGATTGGTGATCAGGTCCAAAATTCAATCTACCAGGCTTCACAATGATTTCAAAATCATATTCCTGAAATAGTAAAAACTATCTACAAATATTCCCCCCAACACAAGCTTATTGACCGGGTATTTCAAAGCAGAATGGTCAGTGAACATCTTGAAGTGCGCTCATAGTAGATAGTGCCTATATTTTTGCAGAGCATAGACCATGGCCAATCCTTCCCTTTATGTGGCTGAGTAGTCGCACTTTGCACTGGAGAGGTTCCTACTAGCAAAATCAATGGGGTGATCAATGTATCCTTCCAATGGCTGCGCTAAAACAATTCTGAGTGCTATACCAGATGCATCAACATGTACATGGAAGACCTTGGACTAGTATGAGAACATTAGAATAGGTGTAGTAACCATATTTTCTTTCAGTAGCTCAAATATTTTTTCAAATTCCTCATCCCAGAAAAATGACACACCCTTCTTCAACAATTTCCTCATAAGTTCAGTGATCAGAGCATAGCCCCGAATGAATTTTATGTAATATCCGATGTGTCCCAGAATGGAGAAAATCTGTTTTTCATTGGTAGGGACTTCTAGGTTGATAATAACTGCAATCTTGTCTGGATCTACCATCAACCCTTGCTAACACAAAATATGACCTAACAAGATTCCAAAAGGAACAAAAAATATACATTTCTTCAAGTTAAGAGAAATCTGAAGCTTCCTACAAGTGTCAAGCATCACGTGCAGGTTGGAAAGATGTTTATTTACCACCCCAAACACATTCCAATCATGAAAATACACTTCCAAGAACCATTAATTCTTTGAACACAACTACTACTACGCGCGAGAAGATAGTAGGTGAATTCTTCAATCTGAAAGGCATGACTGTGTATTGGAAAGACCCCCTTCTGTTGCAAAAGTGGTCTTGCTTTGGTCTTCTGGCACAATCCCGATCTTGTGGTATCTTGAAAATCCATCAGTGAACTAGTAAGCCTTTTTTCCTCCCACATTTTCGAAGATCTCATCTAAAAATAGAGTAGGGAAGGGGTCGTGCACACATGCATCAGTCAGCTTCCGTAGATCCATGCAAATCCTTATATCTCCCTTAGTCTTATTTTCATGAAAAACCATGGGCCCACCCAATCAGACTGCTCCACAGGATCAATGATTCCCGCAACAACCATCTTCTTTAGTTCTTATTTCACTTTCTTCTTATACTTAGGATTTAATCGGTATGGTCACTGCTTGACATGGCACACATATGGTTTTAGAGTGGTCTTCATAATGCCCAAATCTCCTACAATTCCTTTGAGCTTAGAGAACTTCGTGGGAAACAGGTCTTGATACTCTGTCAGCAACTCTGCAACCTTTCCTATTATGTCATCATCCCAATAATCTCCTATTTTGGCGATCTTTGGTTGTTCCTCCGTCCCAATGTTGACTTCCTTTAACTTCAACAACTTGTTTACATCCACCATTCCTAATAAGGGCCCTGCAACTGCGTGCTCCCCCTGAGACTCAACGATGTTGGTATTTCTTTGATCTTCTTCATTATCCTCTACTGACAGGTTCTTGAAGTTGAAAATGTCTTACATCTGCGCTTCGTATGCTGGTACAACACATTCTATCTGAGGCTGAGAATCATCAAAGACAAGTGCTTCTATATCCTGCAGGGCTTCGTCCAATTCCTCCAATCCCCTGACCAAGCCAAAGGTCGATAGAAAAATGTCAGTCATTTTAATCCAATGGTGAGTCCCTCAGCGCAGCTCCGTTTCCAAATACCACGTAGTAGGTATTGGTCCCAACGAATGGACAAACATGTGGAACCATTCGGTCCAGGTCTTCTCATTCCAAACCTCCATCCATGTAGCCAGGCGTTTGCGCGGATCACCTTGGCCATAGAAAAGCTTAATTGGTGGGGTAGTGGGCTGCTCAAAGCACAAAATCATCATCCTGCTGCATACCTCCTAGTCCTTAAAGCTCACTTTATGAGTATCCCACCAACACACTGGAGTTGCGCACATGGCAAGATCAAGTGCTAGAGCCTCCGCTCTTCTGGGACAATATTTTTCAACTTTTCCAAAAATAATACAACACTATCAAAGCCATAAAAACAGGGTGACTGTCTTACCTCTGAGGAGATGCATCAGAATTTTTTAGTGATATTGAGGTAGCGCAATGCAGAAACATCATGCTGGTGATCTTCCAGTTCTCCATTTCCCCATCAGAATTTGAGAAACATGAGCTATCCTTTTCCCAATTCAGAATTCCATCAATCGTAGGGTTGATACAATCCTCATCTCGTGTAATCATTTTGTAGATATGGTCGACATCACCTCCTTCGTGCACTGGCTCTATATATATTTCTCCTTCTTCTGGATCCAGATGTACTATAACCCAAGTACCATTGTTTTCATAGATCATACTTCTGCGCTTCAAGTTGATGATTCCTTCCATATCGATGGCCCAATCCAGCCCGAGCAGCACAGTGCATCGTCCACAATTTGTATTACTTCAAAATCTGCACGTACCTTTACTCCAACAATGTCTACTAGAACTTGTGGGAGTATTCCAAGAGGAATGATCTTCTACTAATTAGCCATGCACAGTTGAATGGTGGAACATTCCAGATTTGGTTCGCCCATCTTTTTCCAAGTCTACTTAGGTATAACATTTGCATTAGATCCTAAGTCTAAGATGACATCTCCCGACCAATTCTCTTATTTTTCTTATAGATCTTGTTCACAACCTTAGTCTCAGTTTGAGGCAATTCCTTGTCCACGCAGCTATCTATCAAGGCCTATGTTAGGTCCATATATTACTATTATATTCCCTTATTATTATTATTGTAACCCCCTTATTGTTATTATTGTACCCCTGTAACCCCCATATTGTTATTATTGTGCCCTTAAATTATTGTTGTTAGGTCGGCTAGGATTACATTGTGGCCCCATGGACTCCTATATATAGAAAGGAGGTTTTTTAATTTGTATCATCCAAGAATTTTTCATTCATGTAATGTATTGGAGGTTGCCCCCTCGAAGTGTCTTATTTCTAAGGCATTGATATCTCTTTTCTTCTACTTTTGGAGCTAGTTTCCCAACATTTGGTATCAGAGCTTTGGATTCTAGGGTTTTGCTGCTCCAAACAGGTCATTGTGGCATTTTCGATATAAATTTGTTTCTACAAAGGGGTTCAGAAGAGGAAATTTTTAGAGTGCGAAGATGAAATCCTGAGGAACATCGTCGCAAAATTTCAGAGCTTGGTTCGCAATATTTTCGGAGATATGATATGTGGAAGTTAGGTCATTTTGCAGGCTCCTGAATTTTACTTAAAAAGGTCATTGTGGAATTTTCGCTATAAATTTTTTTCCACGAAGGTTCAGAAGCTAAAATTTTTAGAGCGTGAAACAAAAATCCAGAGGAACATCGTCGCAAAATTTCAAATCTTGGTTCGCAATATTTTTGGAGATATGATCTATGGAATTTTGGTCTTTTTCAGGCTCCTGAATTTCATGTCAAAGAGGTGATCGTGGGAAAATTTTCATAACTTTCTCTCTGAGCATCGGATTGGAATTCTGTAAAAAGTGTCTGGAAGTACACAGACTATAGTTTCCTGTCTATAAATTTCAGAGCCAAAAGAGAAAACAGTGACACGTAGCAAGCCATACAAGTTCACTCTACTGAACCAGTCCATAATTAGGTCATTGTGGGAGATATTGAAGATCTGAAATCACAGAGATAATTTAGTTTCAATATCAAGCTCCTGAAAATCAAGAAAGAGGTGTGTATTTTTTTTTCAAATTGCATAAGTCTTGTTTGAAAAATCAGTTTTAAGTGATTCTAAAGGCCTATTGAGCATAAATATCAGTATTGGGTTCTAAAATGCCTCCTAAAAAGAATTAAACACCCATTAAGCCCTCAGAGTACTCTACTATGACTCATGAATATGAAGAATTGCAACATGATCTATCAAAATTACAAGAGAAAGTGCACCAAAATTCGCTCTCGCAAAGAGCAACAAAAAATGAAATGGATTTTTTGAAGAAAAGCATGGAAGCTAAGATGGATTGTTTGAAGAAAGGCATGGAAGCTACGATGGCTGGTTTGAAGAATGGTATGGAAGATAAAATGGATGGTATGGAAGAAAAAATGGAAGGTTTGAAGGAAGACATGGAAGGTTTGAAGGGAGGTTTGTCAAATTTGATACAAGAAATGATTCCTAATGGCGAAAATATAGTAGATGAAAATCATGATGAGAAAAAAATAAATGTTAATCGTGATTTCATAAACTCTAATGTTAGATTAAAGAACCACCATATTCCAAAGATGGATATGAGGAAGTTTGATGGCAAGGATCCCGTAACATGGATACTACAGATGGAGCAATATTTTGATCTCAATAATGTGCAAAACACACAAAAGGTATGCATTGGAACTTTACATTTAGAACAAAATACATTTGTATAGTATCGATGGCTTTTCTCCCGAAAAAAATGATCACTTGGTCAATTTTTACGGAGGAAATGATAGCACATTATGAGGATACAAAAAACAACACCTTCTTTAGCCAATTGATAAATCTAAAACAAAAGGGTTTAGTGGCAGAGCACATTGAGGACTTCCAAAAATTGAATATAAGGGTAATTGATATTCCAGAGGAACACATAATTGATCTCTTCATAGGTACTTTATAAGATAACATACAATATGAAGTTCGTGTTTTGGAACCTGATTCATTGGAGAAGGCATTCAGGTTGTCAAGAAAAATTGAATATAAAATTATGGCGACAAGGAAGCCTACCACTCACTTCTATAAAGATGGAAGTGTTGCTACTCCTAGATTTCCACAACCTACAATGTTGACACCACAAATATTGGAAGAAAAAAGAGAAAAAGGGCTTTGCTACAGTTGTGATAGAAAATACACTAAAGGTCATGAGTGTGCTGAGAAGAAATTATTTTACATAGATTGTGAAGAGGAAGAAGAAAATGAAAAAGAAGAGGATATACACCAGGAACCAACCCTAGAAGAGGAAGAAATGATTCCGACCATATCGTGTAATGCATTGGCAGGAATTACCACTCCTCAAACTCTCAAGATAGAAGGAAATATCAAGAAGAAAAACGTAATAGTGTTGATTGATTCAGGTAGCACCCATAATTTTAGTCATTGTAAGGTAGCCAAGGAATTAAATTGTTTCCTATACCCAGCACCACAATGTCAAGTGATGGTTGAAAATGGAGGAACTATAAATTGCTCTGGAAAATGCCATAATATCAAGATAACCATGGGGGAATATGTATTGAATAGTCCAATGCTTTCCATTCCTATGGGAGGTGTTGATGTTGTACTAGGAGTACAATGGTTACAATCTTTGGGGACGGTAGCTTTTAATTTTCAAGAACTTTTCTTGAAATTTTTTTCAGAAGGAAAGGAAGTCGAATTACGGGGTATTGAAGGGAAGCCAGGAAGGATAATAAGCTCTAATGTCATGACAAAGATTCTAAAGAAAGAACAACGAGGCGTAATTGCACAATTATGCTCTCTAGAAGTTCCGACATCAAAATCATCTATTTCTGCAGATCTCCAACAAGTCTTGGACAATCATTCCAAGGTGTTTGAAACTCCCAAAGGGCTCCCACCTATTCGTGATCATGATCATGCTATTCATTTGATTCCAGGAAGTGTTCCTCCAAACATCAGGCCTTATAGATATCCTTATGTCCAAAAGAGCAAAATTGAACGTATGATTGCAGAAATGTTAGAGGTGGGTATAATTCAACCTAGTCAAAGTTCTTTCTCTGCTCCTGTAGTATTAGTACACAAGAAGGATGGATCATGGCGAATGTGTTCGGATTATAGGGAGCTCAATAAGCTCACCATTAAAGACAAATTTCCCATTCCTGTGATTGATGAATTATTGGATGAATTACATGGAGCAATTTATTTACCAAGTTGGATCTTCGTTCAGGATATCATCAAATTAGAATGAAGACTGAAGATATTCCAAAAACAGCATTTCGAACTCATGAGGGTCATTATGAATTTTTGGTCATACCTTTCGGCCTTACCAATGCACCTTCTACATTTCAAGGGTTGATGAATTCCATTTTCAAACCCTTCCTTAGAAAATTTGTGCTAGTATTTTTTGATGATATACTAATCTACAGCAGGTCTTGGAAGGATCATGTTCAACATGTTGACAAGGTGCTCAAACTATTGTAGGAGAAACAATTATATGCAGAAACATCCAAATGTTTCTTTGGAGTACAAGAGGTGGAATATCTGGGTCATATTGTATCTCACGAGGGTGTTAAGGTAGACCCTAAAAAAATTAAATCCATTAAGGAATGGAAAGTCCACACAATCATAAAGCAGTTGCGAGGATTTCTCGGGTTAACAGGGTATTATTGCAAGTTTGTTAAGAATTATGGGAGAATAGCAGCACCTCTAACAACATTATTGAAGAAAGATGCATTTTCATGGACTCGTGAAGCAACTAGCGCCTTTGAACATCTTAAAGAGGCAATGTGCCTAGCACCGGTCTTAGCTATGCCATACTTCACAAAAATCATTATTGTGGAATGTGATGCCTCAGGAAATGGAATTGGTGCTGTTTTGATGCAAGAAGGAAGACCCATTTCTTTTTAAAGTCGTCCAATCAAAGGAAATTATTTACAGAAACCTATTTATGAGAAGGAAATGTTAGCAATACTACATGCACTTAAGAAATGGCGAACTTACCTAATGGGAAGACACTTCAATGTAAAAACTGATCATGATAGTCTTAAACACTTTTTGGAACAAAGAATATCTTTAGAAGAGCAGCAAAAATGGGTCACAAAGATGTTGGGTTATGACTTTGAAATCATCTACAAAAAAGGGAAGCTAAATGTTATTGCAGTTGCACTCTCAAGAAAGAATGAAGAGGTGGAAGCATTGCTTTGTGCCATTTCTATTATCCAACCAGATTTGATAACCGAAGCAAGAGATGAATGGAAGAAGGATGAAGAAGTGTGGACACTCATTCAAAAGTTGCAGCAAGATCCTAGTAAATTTGATACATTTAGTTGGAAAAATGATTCCTTATGGTACAAATATCGCTTATATCTTTGTAAGAATTCCCAAATAAAACAAAAGATTCTTTTGGAATAGCACACTTCTCCTTTAGGAGGACACTCAGGATTTTTAAAAACTTACCACAGGGTGAAGAAAGAATTTTTTTGGGATGGCCTTAAATCTGATATTCAAAAGTTTGTGGCAGAATGTTTGGTTTGCCAGCAGAATAAAGTGGAAACAATTAAGACCCTAGGACTTCTACAACCTTTATCCATTCCTAGTCAACGTTGGGAGGAGATTTCAATGGATTTTATCACAGGTTTACCTAAGTCTGAAGGAAAGAGTGTCATCATGGTGGTAGTTGATAGACTTACCAAGTATGCACACTTTTGTGCATTATCTCATCCATTTAAAGAAAGTACAATTTCTACTACATTTATGGACACAATTCAAAAGCTACATGGGAACCCAAGGGTTATTGTGAGCGACAAAGATCCCATTTTTACTGGAAATTTTTGGACGGAGTTATTTTCTTGTTTGGGTACTCAATTAGCTCATAGCTCATCTTATCATCCTCAATCCGATGGTCAAACTGATATAGTAAATAAATGTTTCGAAGGATATCTTCGTTGTTTTGTATCTGATAAACAAACACAATGGGTCAAGTGGTTACCTCTTGCTGAATGGTGGTATAACACTTCCTTCCATACTGCAGCAAATATGACTCCATTTATGGCACTTTATGGATATCATCCACCATCCATCACATCATCTTTACGGGAAAATTTTAAGGTTCAAGCAGTGGAAGATCACATCGAGCATCAGCAAGAAGTTCTCCAACTCTTAAAGCATAACCTGAATTTGGCACAAAAATCGAATGAAACAACAAGTATATCAACATCACAAATGAGAAGTTTTGATGTAGGAGACTAGGTATTTTTATGGCTACAACCATACAAACAAATGTCCCTCAAGCAAGCTAATAAGGATAATAAATTATCGCTGTGCTTCTATGGTCCTTACAAGGTGTTGCAAAAGATTGGTACTATGGCATACAAATTGGAGCTTCTTTCTTCTTCGCGAGTGCATCCAATTTTCCATGTTTCATGCTTAAAGAAGGTTATAGGTGAAAATCTTCCAGTTCAAACAATATTGCCAGAACTTGATGAGGAAGGAAAAATCATATTGGAACCTGAAGCGGTCACGGAAACAAGAACTCGACAGCTACGGAATCAATCAATTTCAGAGTATCTCATCAAGTGGAAGAACTTACCCACTGATGATTCTACATGGGAGGATGAGAATTTTATACAAAAGCACCCAGAGCTACTCAAGCGTTGAGGACAACACTTTTTTGAAGGAGAGGGGCATGTTAGGTCCCTATATTACTATTATAGTCCCTTATTGTTGTTATTGTAACCCCCTTATTGTTATTATTGTACCCCTGTAACCCCCATATAGTTATTATTATGCCCTTAAATTATTATTTTTAAGTCGGATAGGATTACATTGTGGCCCCACTAGGATTACATTGTGGCCTCATGGACTCCTATATATAGAAAGGAGGTTTTGTAATTTGTATCATCCAAGAATTTTTCATTCATGTAATGTACTGGAGGTTGCCCCCTCGAAGTGGCTTATTTCTAAGGTGTTGATATCTCTTTTCTTCTATTTTTGGAGCTGGTTTCCCAACAGCCTGAAGGTTGTCTACTGCTTTCTGGTTACAAAATAGCTTAATTCAGGCTTGTAGGAAAGGTTTAAATTCAACTTAAATCTTCGCTTCCATGATTGACTTGGATGTGGATGCACTTGCAGCAACAAAATCCTTCTTGGCTTCTACAAAAATTTCCTTTTCCTTCTGCAAGTTGAGTCATTCCTTCTTTTCTGAGGCCTTCCTGATCAAAGGATCTACATCAGCCTTCTTTTCCTCATCTTCTCTGGTGACCACACCACTGCGTGTAATTATGTTTACACTTGGGTCATCATCTCGCGGCTAAGATTTAACCATATTTATATGTTCTGCATAGGCGTTTGTTGTTGTTTTTCCTGCATTCTAGCAATCAAAACAGGACAATCTTCAATAAAATGATCAAATTGTCTGCAATACCTACCATATTGTCACGCATGGTTCAGACAATCGCGCGCATAGTGTCCAACGTCTCCACAGTTATATCAAATTAATTGTCCTTATCCACGACCTGTGCCTCCACCTCTCCCTCCTCCCCTTCCTCTTGCTGGAGATCCTCCTTGGCTGGAGGGAGATGCTGGTGAAGATGGGTCAGCCTGCACCCTATAGAGGTTGGCACTGTCCATCATTAGCTTGAATGTGTGGCAGTGGTGCTCATCATGGCCAACCAAGGAGAAAAATATGCACCATTGCTACGTCATTTCTGGCACATATATTCCTAATCGAGGGAAATGTTTTGTGTCATGTCGTCCAGATACTTTACAGTCAACGAACCAAAGTTGGGGAGTACCGGTCGGTCCTGCAGCATCCCTGGGGCACAAGGGGTTTTACCCTCCTGCTTGCATGTAATATTGAAACAAGGTACACTGATCTTTTGTGTGGCCAGAACCCTTACAACGTATACACCATACATCTGCACCAAATTCTTTTCCTCTGTCTCTGCGCAGGTTCTGAATCTCCAAGTGCATCGCTTCCAACTGATTTTGGATTTTTAAAGTTCCAAATTGGTCATCAGCTATGGGCATAGCTTCCAGTTTCACAGAAACTTCCATGACTTCAACCTGAGAGTCAATATTCTGCTGATTCATAGGCCCATGCAGATGTGGCAGGAACATGGTAATAAACCATTCCTTATGTTGCTTATCAACATAGATAAATCCTCCCTCACTGATAGTGTGCTTCAACCATTGATTTGCCTCCCAAACATATTCACTTGGCTCTTGTTTGATATCTTTAAATTTAGTTGCACAGTGTGAATATGAATTTGGTTTTATGAAATGCTACTTCAAAGCATCCTTGATCTCATCAACGGTAGGATTAACATGATGAGTTAGATATCCCACAAACCAATCCAACACACGACCTTCAAACACCATAGTTATCTATGCTCTCTTGACAACATCAGTGTTAACGTTTTGCGTAGTCCATACTACACTTGCAAAAAACTAAAACCTATCCATGTTCTCATATCCCACACCCTTTAAGGTGGGTAGCTTCATATGCGCAACCATATCTTCTCCTGGTGGTGGTGTAGGTGGGGTAGGAGATGTCTTACCCTTGTGCGAATTCGAATGCAGAGTAGTAGGAGGGATACCCTTGGCGCGCGTAGCCTCCTCACTCTCTGTATCACTATTAGGTGAGTTTCTTAGAGGGCTGTATACAGATCTGTATCCTCTCTGATTAACCCGATAGTAATTTTCGCTGCGCATAGTGCTTTATAGCTTGTTTGGGGTCATTCACTAGTGTGACTGCACAAAACACCCTTTTCACACAATAGCATCTTAATCAGCAAAGGCATAGAGTGTATGAATTTATCTCTTAGTCCTTTGAAGAACCTCCTTTCAGCTTCAGAATATGACACAAACTGATCTATTGCAAACTTTGTTACAAAGCCACCCAAAATGCTGTCAACCCAATGATCTACGGTGCGGGTGGAGTTATCAGTCTGCTCTAACTGTTGGATCAACTAAGATGTCCACTGAGTGACATTATAGTCCTTCCAATAGGTTTAGAACTCAGCTAATATTGATAGCCACTCCTGTAATTCTTGCGCAAAGGTCACAAAGAAAATATCGTGAAACTCGGTGAAAATATACTTTTGTTTCCAATCTTCAGTAGACAACTTCTTACTTCTGTTTTCCTTAATGGAAAATTCTTGAATTTTCTTCTCGAACCAGTCTTCTAACTCAAGCATTGATGGCCGCCACATCACCCAATCTCCCTCAAAATGATCTCGGTCCTGGCAACAGAACCATTTGTTGGCTTGAGGGGTCTTGACCCAGGTTCAAAGTTAATATTAACCAACAAAACCCTCTTACTACTGGCCCTTTCAGCAGTGACCTAATTGCGCAAGTCAAAGTCTCACCTGAAGCAGTATGGGGGGTGCTAGAACCAGGTTTCCACACCCTGAGAGAGAATTAAATGATGTGGGTGTCTTCAGATCTATAATATTAGTGGACAACCCTTCACAATAGAAATCCTAACTAGAAACCCTAACCAGGTAGATCTAGGTCAATTTACATAGGCTATCATGTGCGACCACAGATAAAGTCTTCGCAATCCCTTCAACAGTCCTAGTAAATTGACATTCAGGTCTTACAGTAATAGATCTATGCATTCAACATTCATATAATACAGAAAAGCAGGTACACAACTGATCCAAACACAGATAATATACTTGATGCAGTAAACGGAAATAATACAATAAACAAATCATAAAGAAAAATACAGATACATTTGATAATCATAATTATCCCTAAACACTTCTTTATTCATTAATAGTCGTAAAACCCTTTACACTTCTTCAGATCCACCCATGCACAAAACCAGTGGGGTCTGCACATAGCCAGACTAAGGTTTTCATGCACACAGCCACCAGGAGCCTTTCAAACACAGACAAATTCGCTTCATAGCTCAGAACATCATAATATTATAAAAAATTACTCAACATTTTTCTATCTGACTCGATCTAGACTTATATTTATATCTTTAGCCTGCGCTCATCTAGGGTCCGCAAATAGTGTTTTGCGACTCCTAGTTTTACCATTTTTCCCATTACAACTCATGAAGGGGATTTGACCCGCCTCAAAGCCCCTTGAACTGTGCATTTCTTAGCGCGCAGGACTCAAAACTACAAAAATAATATATTTTTATCAAAATTGCGGTCCTAAGGGACCTTGCTCCAACTGAGGGAATACGATTTGCAGTTCCAGATATCAAGCCTACAAGGGAGTGAGAAGTTCCAGATCCTACAATACAATTATAATTCATCCTTATTCCAGAAGAATAGCAATAGATACACGTAGCCATTTCACAAGATACTTTAACCAATATTATGTGCCAAATAAAGATCTGAATAGCTAAAAGGATAAGATTTGGATAATGTTTTGTTAATTAAACTCTCATATATTGTAAATATTTTACAATTATTGCTACCCAACTGTTATAGCATCACTTTCCACCTTTGTATATTTGATGCTCTGAGATATGGCCTTGGGAAACCCTTTCCCTTCAGACTTGGTCCTTTATCTAAAAAACATTATTTTAAATTCCATATGTGACTCTGCCCTCTCAAAAGCATGTGCACACACGGGTCCATCTATACCCAACCTGCGTATATAATTTGAAATATGAAAAAAATATAAAAATCCCTATTTTATGGGTGAGATTTGCGGGCTACACTGGAAACCTACATACAGGAGCACATGGCCTAACTGTATACCAACATAAACAATTGTTTTGGAGTGGTATAAATACACCTCATGGGAAGGCCTTAAGGGAGATAAATATAGGATATTGATATTACAGCCAATTAGTCCCCGATCAAGTCTGATTTATCCCTGTGCCTCCTACACTCCCAGATTGTGGAAACCCTTGCTTCCTCACAGAGATGATCATCCCTTTTATATGACATCTATGTGTTTGCATTTGGAAGAGGATTGTTGAGGCTTGGGCTAGATGGATCCGGAGGAAAGTTTCACTTGGAGCCGTGGCTGAATTAGGTGGTATTCCTCCAAATTTTTTTGCAAACATCAATAAAGAAGCTTTGTATTGTTCTTGATAATTATGATATTTATGCTTTAACTCATGTTATCATCCTATTATGAATGATTTCATGTTTTATACCTATATGCTTATATGATCTAACGCTAATATCTTGAACATGCTTTGAAATACTGCTAGTATATATGATTTTCTTGAATGAGTTACAGGGTTTGAAGCATTGGAAGAAGTAGAGGGTTTGAACCCTGTGGGATCACCTTCAAACGTAGGACCTACAGTTATTATCCTTTCATCCTATTTTAGTAGTTTAAGCATTAGGACTGCTTGTTTGCATGCTTCTTGTTACTGAATTCCCTTCGCTTTGTTGGGGTTTCCAACCTATACCCTAGGGTGTTTTATCCCATAATAGAATTAGCGACTCCAATGGGAATTAAATTCTTGTAATTCCTAGTTTGGGTTGTTTCTCTCTTGATTTGGGCTTTCTTGTTTGGTTTATTGACTTTTCCAGTATCTTTGATTTATTTGCAATCTGGGTAGAAAGTCTGATATTCTGGATCAGACCTAAATTTTTATTTTTTCTTTTCTGGCTTTGCTATATGTGTTTTCCAGTACACACAGTCGCGTATGCATGCATTTTTTTCCAAATAAACACACGTATACACATGTTTCCTTGAGTACAATAATGTATATATGCAAATCTGTCACTCCCAAGCCACATATGTTTAGTTTTAAATGAATTTTGCAGATTCTGAGTCCAGTAAAGGGTTTTGCTAATTTTTATTGCTTTTGTTTAGACATTGATGGTCTCGGAGAGTCTTTCTTTTTGAAAATTTTTAGTTTCCTATCTCTCTTGGTGGAAAAACCTAGTCAACCTAGGGTTTTCTCTTTTGGTGAAGTGTTATTTTTTGTGTTTGGGTTCAAGGCTTCTGGCTGAAGTTCTTGGTTGTTCTGAGTATTTCGAACAGATAATTGGTCTTAATTTTCTTATACGTGACCTTTACATTGCTTCGCCTTTTCTTTCTTGAGAGTTGGTCTTGTTGGATTTTTCCTTGGTTTTTGAGAAAAGTGCTTCTTGCAATCTTGAAAATTTTTCTTGATCTTTTTGAAATTTTATTGCTTGTTGGAGTTTCTTATACTGTTTTTCAAATCAATTTTTTGAGTTTGTAACATCTTTTTGTTTTTAAGTCTTTTCATGTTAATGATTTCTATGGCTTATGGAATTTGAGGTTCTTTATGCTTGAATTTGTGATCTTGAAGTCTTTCGGTAGTTTTTGTTTTCTCGAGAACTCTTTGTGTCCTTAAAAAGAAAAAAGATAAAAACATCTTTGTGTTACTTTTATTTTTCTTTTGGTTTTGTTTTTGGTCTTGTTATAATATTTGAGCGAGAGTAAAATATTTTCATTTGGTTGAATTTGCTTGATATTGGGGAAAGTTCTTGTTCAAATTTGTTCCTCCTTTTGTCAAGTTTTGGCCTCTTGATCTTTGTTGAGAAACACACTTGCTTGTTCTTAGAGTAATCCTATAATTATGCATTAGGAATTTATAGTTTGCATTAGAATAGTTGCACAGTAAGCATTTTTAGTCTTTTGTAGATTTTGAGTGTGTGAGCATGTATTTTGAAAAAGAAAAGAATTTTTTTCTTTCATTAGTTTGTTCATAGTACCCTTTATATAAATCCAATAACACCATAAGTTGCACTTCCATCTTACCCCGAATTAAGAACAACCATTAAAATCAAGCGCTAAAACTAAAATTAACTAGAATCTTTTTTATTTGTCAGTACATACATCAACTAGTCTAGGTCATTAGGATCTTGGAATAGGTGTGTGGAGATTTAACTCTCCAAGGCCACTCTGAATTTAAACATGGAAGTTGATTAAAAGAGTGAAATACAGTGTTTTTAATTTTTACAGGAATTTTTTTTTCTTAAAATGGAGTCAAGCACGAGGGTAAGTGAAAGCAAGGAAGAGAGGTACCTCCTCTCCTACTTGTCGGATCTCGACGAAAGACTGTTACACTCGACTGCTGATACGAATTGGTGACCTTAGTTGCCATTCCTAAGTATCGCACAGGTGACTATGAGGGGGAATACTCGTGGTGCCTGAGGCAGACGTTACATCACGTTCATTAGTACTTCCGGAGGGTGCCCTTGCGAAGCTTGGGTACTTGCACAGGTAAAGGCTTTTGTATGGAGGTTAGTATAACTACTTCTGCTAACTTCACTAGTAGGCCTGGGGCATAGTTACCCCATAATATTTTTGGAAGGTCCTTATATATTCACTTTCTTGTATTTTGGTGTTCGGTCTTAATCACCTAGAGCGGAAATACCTGAAAGTAGATTGATTTGTTGCATCTTTAGGGACATTTCAGTGAGTGCTCCTTGCTCCTAGATTACCATAACTTTATAAATTTTTGAGTCTGTACAAGTTCTCTTAATAATTAAAAGTGGCTGATCGACCAACTCGTCAGTCCAGGAGGCTTTGTGGTCTCTCACCTACGAGTGCCGAGCCTTCTTCTAGAATGCGTAGGAGAAATTCTGTTGGTGATTTTCAATCAGTAGCAGCGAACACATTGGAGAGTGATCCTCCGCTTGAGGCTATAGTTTCATAGGGTGGTCCTAGTGTAAGTTGTGATTTGGAGAGGAGCACTCCAGTCCTTTCTAGGGTTCTCTTCCAATCGGAAGATGAGGTTGAGGTTGAAGAGATTCCTGAGTTTCCTATGACTCCTTCTTCACCTCTTTCTCCTAATTTTCCAGACATTGTATCATACGTTGGGACCCCAACTCAAAGGCCGAAAAGCCTTTCTTTCTCTCCTTTTTTTCTTTTGATGAACACTACTGGGAGCATGAATTCGGCTGAGTTAGTAGTGTGCATACTCCTCTTTCAGTTGAAGGAGGAGGTATGATTTCGATATCTAATATCACTCCTAGTACTACCATTTTTGGCTCTACCTCCATTCCATCTTCGAGTGGGGGCTCCCAAAATTTCTTTTGCTTCCCACACTAGTTCTTTTGGGATGCCTTATAGTGTAATTCCCTCAGTTCCTATAGCCATTTCATTCGTGGTTTCCATACCTATGTCTTCTATGGCTAGTGGCTCAACATATTTCCAGGGTTTTCCTACGTCATATCCCTCATTTTAACCCTTCTTTAGGCTCTCTGCCTTTCTCCGCTCAAGGTAAAGGTTTTAATACTTTTCAAGGAGGTCAAGGATTTTATCCTTTTCAAAGATGGACCAACCCTGCTTTTAGTGGTTTAGGAACTGGGAATCAGTTTTTTCCTGATCAACAAGAGAACATGCCTTTCTCCTCCGTAGGAACCTCTCAGGGTTTTTCTCCCTTCGCCAATGCGTGGAACCCTTACCAAGGGCTTTCCTATCCTTTCAATACTTCTATCAGGGAGAATATTCCTGACTCTGGTAACCCTTCAGTAGGAGGAGTTCATACTCTGAATTTTTCTGGACCACAAGGTTTTCCTTACTATTCAGTGTCTTATAAGAACAATCCTTGGCAACATGGTGCCTCTGCAAATCCAGGTTATTTTTTCAAAATGTTGGGAATCCTTCTCATGGTGGGTGGAATTCTCAAGGTCCTCCATGCTTACCATTCCTAGCAACTCTAAATTTATCAGATATTTCAAAATTGACTAATGATCCAATTCGATATAACTCGTCTTGGCCTCCGATTCCTACCAAACTTCAATCAGACATCCCAAAATTCAAAGGAAAGTTTGGGGAGGATCCAACTGACCACGTAAGAACTTTCCATTTATGGTGTTCATCTAACTCCCTTATTGATTTTTCAATTAAGTGGTACATAGAGCTTAGTGGGAATACCTTTTCTCCATTTGGAAAATTGGCTACTATGTTCTTGAACCATTTTTAGTTGCCTGTTTGATATGATGTTGGAACTGAGCTATTAGCTAGTTTCTAACAGGATAAGGCAACCCACATTTCTGACCATATTTAGAAATGGTGAAGAAGGAAGAGGATAATTAAAGCCTATATTCCTAATGAATTCCTTCTCGAATGGTTCTTAAAATATTTACAACCAGAAATATTGAAGGATGTATCACTCTCTGGGGTATTCACCGAAGAGCAGGCTATCTTTAGAGCCCAACAATTAGAACTTATATATTCTCAGTCTGTGTTTCTTTATAAGATTTTTCCAGATGCTCCTCGGTCCAAGATAGATTTAGCCAAACCGAAGTCATGCTCCCATGCTGACGGGCTAGTCAGATTGATCGATAACAATACATCCAACCTCTTAAATCAATTGCCGTAGTTGTCTTTACAAACTACTTATTCATTTCAGGCATCGCCGTTATTGTTTATCCTTTATCAATCATTAACTATTAATGATGTCCAATCATCTAACCCCAAAGGAAATAACCAATCCAATGGGAAGAAGAAGGGATGTAATGAGAAGAAAGATAAGGATGGGAAGGGTAATGTGAACAAACCCAGTAATAATGTTGGGGAGGGTAAAAAAAAGTAAAAAATAAAAGTTAAGTTTCCTTGAAAATTGTGCAATGGGGACCATTTAACCCATCTTTGCTCGAAGCTTCAGGATTTTCAATGCTTGTTAGCTCAGTAGGGTTCTTCTAGCTCCCAGGTTTTTATGACTAACCCTTTCCCCCATGGGTAGGAAATGCTTCCTGGCATGAATGCTAATACTGGAACCCCCACAGGAGACAACCAGGAGGGTGAAAAACCATCAAATGTATACATGATGAGTTCTCATGTTGACGTTGCGACAAGGTCACATGATTATGGTGAACCTGAATCCTCTAAGGCTAAGGCTTCTCCTAATGTTTCAGAGCCATTCCATATTGAGAGGCCTGCAATTGAGCCTATACCTCAAATGTTGAAAGGCTCTGCAAAACGTTTGACGATTAATACTAATGCCAGGGCTACACAGAACTAATCCATTGTTGAAGATCTGGCTCAAAGTCCTTGTGTGATGTCTGCATTAGAGGTGCTCCAGTTGTGCCCAACAAAAAGGAGTGCAATGCTTACTGCGATTAGGGTGATATATCTGAAAAAATATCTTATTATTACATTTGACATGTGAAATATTAAGAAGAGACTCCCTCATCACATGTATTTCCATATTAAATCTACATATCAGAAGATGAAATTTTTTTGAAGTGTATTTGATGATGGAGCTTCTACATGTGTCATGTCCATTGTGCGTTGGAAAGTGTTACACAACATTTTGTGACTGTCCCTGTATTCCCTGTTCCCGAATCCTAGAGGACCCTAATGATGATCCATGTGTATTGTTAGTGTCAATATTTGCATCCTGCCATCAGTGATCAAAAATCCTATTTTCATATCATTTTAGGGGTCCCACTCAGAATTTTTTTATCATTCCACTAGGTCATGCAAAAAATTAGTCACTGATGGTAGCCCTAGTCCAAAAACATCACTCTTCCTAAAATTTGATTACTTGCTGGCGTAATTTCATACCTTGCTGATTGTACACCATCCATAAAGTCAATATCATCATGTCATCACATCAGTCATGTCATCATGAAGTCCAGTATTTCAAGGTCTCATTAGGTCTTTTAGGGTTTTTCAAGGTTACTATTAGGTCATTAGGGTTTCCAAGGTAAAGGGTGATCCATTAACATCCCTTCACCATATGAAGATTATTTGTAAAGAAAAATTCTTGTTTCATCATGTAATTTAGTTTTCATATGTAATTTTTAATTCACTATGTAATTTTATGTCATTCAAATGTAATAAGTATCATGATTCCCAAGCTGCTAACTCAGAGTTCCAACATGCCAAAGCATCAAAAATGTCAAATCCTAGAGTTCTTAAAGTCACTAGATGACCAATTTGTCAAGGAAGAAGTCAAATGAAAAGGTGAAGATTCAGAGTTGAAAGTGAAAGTGAAGAAAGAAAAAGTGGGTCCCAAGGCCCAATTCATTCAAATGATGAAGTATAAATACCACCAAGACATCACAAAGAAGCTCATTTGTCATTTCATCCATCGAGATTGCACTCACTTAGCTGGAAAAATCAAATTTCGGTGTCAGAGGCTGAGTTTTTCCGTGGCGTTGCGCTTACAGAAGAGGCACCACACTTAGAGCAAGCAACGTTGCGCTTTTCTCCCACTGGCGCTGCGCTTCTGGGCAAGGCGTTGCGCTTTTGCCCAATGCATTGCGCTTTTGCTCAGTGACCTCTGCAGGCAAAAAATCACCTTCAAACTCTCCTAAACTCTCAGCAAATTCTTGTTACACACTCTTGCAAGTAAGTACAACAAATTTCTTGCCTCCTTGCACTCCTAAACAATGATTTCATAGTGTTTTAGATTCTAAGTGAAATTGACATTTGTCTAGTGAGAAAACCCTAGTTTCATTGCTAATTCCCAAATTTGATGCCATAATACCCCGCATTTCCTACCCACATATCTAAAAACCATATCCCTACCCTCACACTACCATTTCCTAGTCCTTAAATCCATATCCCTTAAAACCCTAAGTGCTAGGCTTCTACATTCCTAGGCAGCCACTTCCCCAAACCTATAATTAAATTCTCATTTCCAATTCCCTTGACATTTTGACCTCCCATCACCTCCCAAAGCTTCATAACCCCTTGTTCCATCTCCCTAAATTTTCCTAGACTTGTCCCTATTACCTAGACCTATCTTCACTCCCCATTCCCATCTACCTCATCCCTAGGGTATCTAGGCCACCAAACACTATGGAGGAAGATAAAGACTATTTGGAGGAGGACGATAGACATAGAGTGGAGGATAGAGAACAGATAAGGCCTCAAAATGGAGGAAGAATCCTCTGGCTGGAGCCCACCAACACAAATGAACCGAGGGCCTCTCCTACGAATGTCAGTTGTTTTGAATATGTAGGTTGCCTTGATTTTTGAAACATGATTCAGAGGGTCCAAAATCATCATATGTTAAGTAGAGTCTTCATCTCAAACCTTAGAAACAATCAGGTGACCCTTGCAGGTGTGATCTTCAGTGTATCTACATCTGTCATTGCTATTGCCATAGGGATTCCAAACATGGGTGAGAAATGGTTTAAATCCAAGGATTTGGAGGATCCGTAATATGAACCATTCATCAAACAAAGATACAAGAATGAGAGGAAGAGGGTTTTCCCTTTCAGCTACCTCCTTGACAGGTATGCACCCATGTTGAAAATCATCATGAAGTACTTCTCTTGTGAAGGGAGGTTTTATAGGCTCTACACATACCACATTAGACTGCTAATGCACTTCACAAGAGTAAGATTGCTCAATATCCCATACTTTATATTCAGGAGCATAGAAAAAATGGAATTAATTGTGCAAAAGAGAGATTATGACCAGCAGATGAATAGCCTATTCCACCACTCATTGATCAAAATCATTGTCCTCCATCACCTTGATCAGTTGGGCATCTCATGGGACACCTTCATTGAAAATGACAACTTCGCTGTTCTACAAGCTCCACATGTTGAAGATGTGCCTTCTTCATCTCATCATGCTACATATATGCCTCAACCTCAGTCCACTTCTATAATGTTCCTAAATTAGCTTTAGCTAATAGGAACATTAATTTTTCCTTGTTTATTTTTGCATTTCATGATTGATGAATAAATTGTAAAGGAGGACATGTAAAACTCCTGAAAACCAAGAATAAATCAATGCCTATGTGAACAAAGACATATCTAGGCTATGTAAATTATATCTTGCAAGTGTGAATGCATTAAATCAAAATAATGGGTCATCTTTGACCAAGTCAAACAAGTGCAGTCTAGATGCATTGAACCTCTTTGAGGGACAACACAGTTCTAGAAGGAGGTTGTAATGTGAAAAGGGTTAAGTGATTCAAGGTGGTTTAGGGTTTGGCAAGACTCATATCTTATAAAAGGAAGAGGACGGTAGCAAGGAAAGGGTTGTTGAAGATCATTATTTATGAAGGTCTGTCTGCTTAGACATCCCTTGTTGGGATTTCCTGTTCAGGAATCCCACCTCCTTCCTTGAGCAGATCTTGGAGGAGAATTGTGCTAAAATTTTCCACTATCAGGCTTGGGCCAAGCTTCACCTTACATTACAACGATGCTCATGTTGAGCATTGAGATTTATTGTGAGCTGTAGCAAGTGGAAGACTAGATCTTCTTAGATCTGGATGATAGCAGTGGCTCTTCTCAGTGAGTGTGTCTTTTAACCTCCTGGAAGAGTTAATTTGATGAATATACTTCAGATATACATCTTGGCATCAGGCCAAATCATATTCAGAAGCTAAAACGCCGTCTCTCCCCCTAAGACAATGTTATTTGCAGATCTACAACTGCATGGTGTTTTGCCAGCGTTTTGGAGGAGAGATCTCTGGTGTTGGGGTTTTTCCTCTCACTGTGGTGATCCATGGATTGGCCATCCAATCCATGTTTTTTTTAGATCTGATCTGATATTTACTTGTATTATTCAGAAATTCTGAATCATTCTGCAGATCTGCCTTTTTAGATCTCAGATCTACTTCCGGTGCTTCAAGTTTTGAGAAAAACCCCAAGGGGAATGTATAGATCAACTTTTCTTGTACATGGGTCTGTATTGGATCTATATTTTTATGTAAATATCTGATCTATATTGGAAGAATCAATAACTTCTGCTTCAGCCCTAAAAATAATGTTTTCACTGTGATGCAGTCTTTTAACATGGTTGTAGCACCTCTTTCTTGAGGATTTCTTTTGTATTATTTCATTCTTCTTCTGTGAAGTGTATGAGTTATTCCCCTGATATTATTTGTAAATATTAAGACCTTATTTCAGTCATACCCTTTAGAAAATCACGCTCACATGCTTCAGTAAATTTCTGAATAATTCTAGTCTTGGGAAATCAGGGTTTTCTAGCCTAGTTAGGAAAGGAGGAACTCTTTAACTTATCAAAAATTATTTATTTTTGCTAAAATTTGACATGGTAGTCCCTCATAACCCTATATATAATATCCAACCTCTATCCCACCTTATTTTCATGCATATCTCTAAATACACTCGTTTTAGGGCCTAAATCCTCACTTTTCCCCACCTTTTGCCTTATAAAATGCTGTATAAAATTGCTGCTGCATATTTTACTGAAGTTTAAGTGTTTTTACACCTGTATGAGGTACATGGATATAGCTCCACATTGGTAATAACTCATATTATTCCCAATCTGTAGCTGTTCCTGAAAAAGGGATATTACAGTGGTATCAGAGCAAGATCTTTGGCTCAGCTCGTGGCTTCAAGAAAAAGTGATGTATAGAAAGGAGAAAGGTAAGAATGATGAAGAATATTGGTTTATCCTCATCATATTTTAGATCTAAGAAGAACCTCTCCAAGGAGGTTGAACAAGAAGAAGAAAGGAGAAGCAGTGAAACTCCTAGAAAGTTTTAAGAGAAGAAAGATCTTCTGATCAGATCTACAAGATATGTACATGAGGAACATTCTGAATCCTCATGTCATGGATATGTGCACTCATCCATATCACCAAATCTTCAGCCTTATATCTGTGATTTCTTCATGAAGAGGAAGAAAGGCGGTGTGCCTAAGAAGGAGACTTTTAGAGAGTATTTGGAGGGGTATGAAGCTCAGTCCAAGGAGTTCAAAGATGACTTGAACTTCCAAAGATTATGCAAGATCAAGGAGGGAAAAGTCGCAAAGGAGGATAAGCATGGCAAGGGTAGATTCTATCTATCTATCTTTGATGGATCACCTAAATGTACAGTCAGGGTTTGGGTGAAGGAGCTGGATAACTTTGTGCAACAACATCAAGTTTAAGAGTTTGAAGCCATCAAAGAAAAAACACTGCATTTTTAAGGTAAAGCATATGCTTGGTGGTTGTTTGAGTCTTTTTCCTTGAATAATGCCAATACACCTACTTATGCAAGGTTTATTGCAATATTGATAGAAAGGTTTGATGAAGCTCCATGTGTATCATCTTCTGTTGATATTGTCAAACCACATCAGATGAATCCTTTGCATGAGTTGGAAGGGTCTATGAATCCAACTCCATTTCTTAATATCATGGAAGAAGGTGTAAGTTTTTTTGATGCCTTGCCAAGGGCAAGATCTCCATTGTGTGAAGGGTCCTCTTCTAAAGAGGAAAGCATGAAGGTTTCTCCTTCAATAGATGACCAAGATCTAATGTCTCTCATTGATGGTGGGACAATTTCAGTTATTGAAGAGAAGGAGAAGGCAGGAGATGATAAAGCAGTCAAAACAAAGGCACCTCAAACACCTCATGAAGATGAAGTTGGAGCACTTGCTCCAAGAGAAGAAACTCTTGCACTCTTGCAAGGATTTCCACAAGATCTCACACATAGAGGTCTTGGTACAACACATGAGCAGCATGTACCATCATTGTCAAATGATGTGATCTTGATGATAGAAGAAGGAAGAGAGGAGGAAGGGAATCATAAGAAGAAGAGCATGGATCCTTCTCTGTTTCAAAGCTTTGAAACATAAATAAGGCAAGAGGACTTATGCATTAAAGTGTTGAAGCCCCGAAAATCGGGTCTACAACAAGGGGGATACCCACCTGGTCTGGACCTTGGTTAGTAGCTCCTTTTCCGTTTGGTATAGTGGGTCCGACTGGGGATATGAGACCAGTTTCTCAATATGTGTGTGTGTGTGTTGAGAATTGATATTTCCTTTCTAAAAGTTCCTAAGTGAAATGCTTTTATTCTAACTCTAATCTAATAACATGCAATTGTATTCTAATAAACAGAAATATCTAATTCTACACTAACCCGAGATGTAATCTTTCCATTATGCGATCTAAAATGATTTCAAATAGCAATTGGTAATAAAGATCATTCAATTGTTATGAGAAAAGAATTCAATGGAGATAAACCACTTCGTATAAAAAGTTAGACGAAACAGTTGTGAAAAACATATCACATAATAAGCTACTCATATATTAAGCATAAATAAATAGCTATCACCGTACGGTAGTGCCAAATGATAACTCAAGAATTCATGCATCAATATATAAGAAACTGAACATGAATATCACTTTAACACAAAGGCATAAATAGTTGAGACATAAAAGTACCATTTATAACTAGTTCTACTCATGAGCTTCAAGCAATAATGACTTATCTCTTCTTAATCCAACATTCACTAAGAGTACAAAAGTGCAACATCAGTAGTAGATATTAAACGCAGATATTAATAAATCCTGTTCCATTCATTCATCAAAACCTCCTCGGAGGGTACAAAAGTGCATGTTTTGAGGACAAGTTTTTGACAAATTTCAGGACCCTTCTCTAAATGCATGAGAAGGGTTTAAATACTACTAACTAAATCTAAAAATAATTTATTACAAAAATGTAGGATACGGTTTAAATGACCGTCCTCATTTCAGGCAAAAATAAAGCAAAATTAATACTAACACTGAATCTAAAATTAAAACTAACAACTAACTATTTGTGTATCTGTTCCTTGAAATCATAAGCGTTCAACATTTGTTTGAGAAGAGTCGGCTGGCCGACTTCCGACTTTAACTATCCTTTGAAAACGGAATCGGCAAGAGCTGGTGCCATCTTCTCGGCAGAATTGATGATACATTTGAGAGTCATGCACTGGCTATGTGGTTTTACCAAATACGCCCAGTAAGAATCCCAATTCAACTTAGTTAATTTTTTAATTGATTCTGCCTTTTCTTGAGCCTTCTGTCTCTATCCTGTCTGCAGTTGCTGTACTTTCGGTAGATACCCTGGAGTGGTTTCTGAGATCAGATTTACCTTGTGCAAATTTTCATTTATGAAGTCAATAACACTGTTTGCTGTTGTGGCTGCTTCTTCTGCCGCTTGCTCTGCTTTCCTGATTTGTGCATCCCAATTGTTAAAGAGAATTTCTTTGTGATTGTCGTTGATTATTGGTGCACCTGCTCTTTTCCCCTCCTCTATTTCTTTCCAAGCCAAATATTCGGTAACTCTTTTATCAATTAAATCATAATCACGTCGTAAATCTACGACTTGATTAGTGATTTTATCTCCGATTTCACAATAAGAGTTCCACTGTGATATTCTTTGGCACAATGCTTCCTGTTGCTGCAGTAGTTGATCATTTAAGGAAATGGATTCTGTGATGAATTTTGTAAGCTTAGGATCATCCTTGTGCATCTATTGCATAACCTGTAACTGTTTTTCTCTTTAAGCCAAATTGTTCTGGTACCCTATCTGCATTTGTTGGAAGTCCTGCTGTAATCTTTCAAGCCGTTTTTGTGCTTCGTTGTTGGCGTTGGCTTGTTGCAGCTGTTGTTACAAAACCTGTATTTGATCTTCTTTCTCTTTCAGTAGTTTATTTACCTCAGATGCTTTATCAATGGTTGCAGAGGCATATGCTCCTGTGATATGAGATAATTTGGTGAGATTTTCAGTGGGATCGGTGGTAGGATCTTGCCATAGGACGTCTAATTGCTCTGCATTATGAGAGATCATATTTTCCAATTTCCTTTTCTTTCTTTGTCTTCTCACTACTACCTTGTGTTTTGGACTATAAAATACATCAAGAGGAGGAATTTCCTCTATTTTGAGCATAAGTTCAGAGGATGGGGTAATGGGAATATGTTCCATTTCTGAGACATTGCTAATTGTTCCTACGACTATATCTTTTGTTGCCTGTACATTACTAGCAGGTGTCTTTGTGCTCTGTCTATCAATATTGATTAAATCATTGAATGTCTCCCATTCTTCATCTAGCTCGGTTCTGTATGATGGTGGCTGGACGATGAGAGGGAGAGGATTTAGCTGTGGAGAGGTCAAAACCTATTGCTGTGGGGGCTCCTTTAACTGGGCAGTATCCCTTACTGTCTCTTCAATTTATCATGGTCACTTTTAGACCTTTTAGAGTGTTCTGATGTTTCTTTCCCGGACTTAGATTTAGATTTGTCTGTGCTTGAACTTCCACTGAGACTAATACTGGGAGTTGGTTCCCTTATGGGTTCCAAGCATAATTTATCCAAAGGGATATTAGCTAACCTCCTTTCCCTGTATATCTTGAACTCTTGAAATTCTGCTGGAGGAAATCGCATTTGGGCCGAATGTAGAACCTCTTTAAGTGTACCTTTCTCTTGGAACATGTCATCAAAAAGATCATCTTCTTTAGAAAACACCTTTATTTTGACTCATAAAGAATGAAATTTTTAGGAATATCAAAAAGATCGAATGGTCTTCTTGGAAATTTGAACAATTGTAGACATGTTATGTTGTTTACTTCTTTGAATGCATGGCCTACATCAAATAGTGAAAAGGCCCCACAGGCCACAGGAAATTGTGGCCAAATAGCCTTCTTTTTGTCCTTCAAATATTTAGTCAAACCTCCTTCTCCGCAGGTTTGATAAGAAATTTCTCGTGCCATGAGTTTATCAGGAGCATACAAAGGTAAGACATGAGTGGAATCGAGACTTCCAAATACCCTGACATATGTAAACAGTTCTTCTCCGAACCATCTCTCGATAGGGAGTATATCTACCTCTGCTTTGGAATAAAATCTTGGAGCGTCTTTATCATATAACATTTTGTACAGGGGCAACATGATTCCATGACAAATATTATAAAAATACGGAGTGAACTTGGAATCCCACAATTCTTTATGATAAATATGAATGGGTAAGGGGTCTTGAGTCGTCCATTTCCAACCCATTAAAGGAAACTTGGAAATATAACAGATTGCATCCATCACATATGAAGATAAGTAGAAAGGGGGATAAATTCTCTGAGAAAAAGTTATTTTAGACCAATAATTCAAAATGGCTATGGCTAAGTTGTCAGATAATATCTTAGCCCAATCCAAAATAGTAGCATTAATGGCGACATTCAATAATGGTAGTCATTCAGATGAAAATTTATTAATGTCTAGCTTCCCAAAAAGTCTACAAAGCATAGCAGCAGCAAAGCAATACGGGAAGGTGAGAGAACCAGTACTATACATACCATGTTTATCCTTTTTCAGTGGTTCGTCCCTCCTTGACCAGTCCTTGGTGCTTTCTGCCAGGTTTTCATTTTCTTTAGCAAACTTCTCCATGAACTGTTTGTTATAAGTCGCCTGTGGCTCTGGTAAATGATACATGAGTCTCAAATCTTGTGGAGTGAATGAGCCGATGAGTTCTTGACCCCGAGTCTTAAATTTTCTGTTTGTGATGTCAGTGTTGTCCAGTACCCATTTAACCATGTCTGTGTATGGAATAATTTTGGGCCTCGCCGTTATCCGGTGCAAGAACGAGCAAGCTAGCTCTGTAATAGATGCCTCAGAAGACCCATGTGAGCCTGCAGTAGCTGTAACCTCCATTATTTTGGGATTCTCTTCCTTAAGTAGACTGTACATGCCTTCCCAAGTAGTAATACCAGCATCTTTATTACAAGCGGTGTCTGTATACAAGGGCATCATTTCTTTGTCTTCAGAACTCAGAGCTTTGTCTTTCTTTCCCATAATATCATGAATACTGCTTTGTATAGTTTTCTGTTCTTCGTTCCTGCAGTTTACAAATGAGGTGAGAATAATGATAAGAAAAAGGTGACGGGAAAGCTTTTAAATGCCGAAGACATATAAAATATACCACCTTACGTGAAATGGCTCTTCGATCGGAACAAAACCATATTTCATTAATGATTGACAACTAACTCATTGATTAACATTAAAGCGCATAACCAGGCCTCGGTTTATGGAAAAAACGTTTTCATACAATGAGCCCTAAA
Organism: Pinus albicaulis; assembly: GCA_034641835.2. Taxonomy (NCBI): domain Eukaryota; kingdom Viridiplantae; phylum Streptophyta; class Pinopsida; order Pinales; family Pinaceae; genus Pinus; species Pinus albicaulis. The sequence continues at coordinate 116,479,724 of CM076582.1, read as the reverse complement.
GATCTGCGATAAGGCGATCGTATCGCTATATCGCAATCTCGTGGAATTACAATATCACAATACCACAATATCGCAGAATCGCAAAATCGCTATATCGCAATATCGCAAAATCGTTGGAGCATAGCATATGACAAACATCCGTTAATGTGTTTTTCTGCGAAACGAGATTTGCGATATGTGCCATCGCATATCGGCGGTTTGAAGTTTTTCAGCGTAAGTGATATTTGAGGCATGCAATGCGATAAATGTTTTTAGTGCGTAGTTTCGCATCACGATCTCGCAATCTTAGAATTCCGCTTGTAAGGAGGTATTCATTACCTTTTTTGCGATGCAATATTTCTTTAAGGAATGATTTTATTCTACCTTATCATAAAACTTAAGCTTTTTAAGATTCTTCAAGGGGTATTCTCCTAAGTTTATGATATTAAGTTTTATTGAAAAAGGAAATACAAGCACTAATCAATTTTTAAATTTTTTGACTAAGGGCCTTCACTTATTTAGTATTAGTGATAATACTAAATAAGAAGGGGGGTTGTTACTAGCAACAACATAAAGGTAGGGGAAAATCTGTCTGCCTACATCCTCATTCTACTCTATGCCTTGACCTATTTGCAAGGAGGTACTTTACTAGGAGCACCTCTTGATAGGAGGAAATCTAAAGTGTTCTCTCAACTATGGGCAGCATATACATACTTGGCTAAGGAGTGAACCTTGGGAGAAGCTAGCACAGTGCAGAGAATCTCTCAAGAATTCAGGAGAGAGATTAGAAGTTTCCTGAAAGGGACATTGCTAACTCCCACTCAGAAATCTGCGTCGAGAAAGAAGAAATAAGATATCTACGATGGCATGAGCATGAGGGCACATGGAAACTCCATATCTTTGGGGCAGCCCATGATCTCTTCATTCAAAAAGGAGATTTATGAAGATGACAAGGGGATCTTAACCCTCTTGTATACATGGGCCAAAAGGAGGAGGTTTTGGAAAAAAAGGACTTTCTGAGGGGAAGTTGATTTCCATGTGCTCCAATATTGTCTTGTGCAAGATTAGTTGCAAATGGGGCAGCAAAGGGAGGATTATGATGCTCCAACATGTGATTTTTATATCAAGGATGTCAAATATGGAAGCCATGAGAAGACAGGGGCTACATTTCAGACCTCTACAGTGCTGTCATTCTTGGAGAGCTTGGATCCTTCTTGGGATTCCCAACTGATGATGGAATACTCCAAGGACCTTTTCACATGGAGGGTTCTTGAAGGGGAAGTAAAGGATGAAAGGTTCAAGGTTGTGGATGGAGTTATCTATTTCTATAATCTTATTCTTTTGGTTAGTGACTCCAAGCTCAAGGAGGGACCCCTTGATGCCATCTATGAAATCCTGCTTTCCAAACCCACTGGTTTTTTCAAAGCATATCATACTCTCTTGGGTGGTTTCATATGGGAAGGTTTCAAGGAAGATGTGCACTCTCATATGAAGATGTGCATGGACTACTTGGTAGAGGAGGAGGAACATAGCTCTTGGGAAGAGGCACCATTCACACCTCCTTATTCTTTGAGTGTGAGAGGGAACTCATCCATGAGTTACCCCACTGATGTAAAACAAGTATATAGAGAGGCTTGTACTTCTGAGCATTATAATGTATCTCATATATGCTTATATTTTTCTAACACTCATTTTCAAGATATTGTGCCAAGATGGGGCACTAAGTATGATGGGTTTCATGGGCCACTCAAGGCCATGAACTATGTTGATGCAGGTCATTCCTTGGAGAGTCTTGGGAAGCTATTATATTATTCATGGTGTGATTCCTTTACACCAACTATGATGTACATTTTCCAAGCATTCCAAAGACACGAGGCAACAAACAAGTGTTGGGGAAGGCACTTGTCACATCCTATTCTATGGCAGTTGAGGATAAAACTGCACTGGTTGCACATGAGGGACCTTCTTCCTTCTCATTTATCATACATGGAAGCTAGCATGATTCTAATCATGATTCCTTATGTTGAAAATGTCCTTACTCTTGGGAACATGGTTGGAGAGGAGGTACTTTGGTGGGGTGTGTCCTTGGGGGAAGGAGCCCTCCATTATTTTTGCATTACATGCTTCCATGGGAGCATGAGATTTTGTATGGCCACTATGATAGATCACTTGTCACTTTGTAAAGTGAGCCATATGTTTGTTGGTAACATGCCTCTCATATGCATTGGGGAGGAGTTATTCTATGGATTTCCAAGCTGGGAGGTGATCCACTTCATTTGGATGATAGCATGGAGATGGGAGTCTTTCATGGATCATGAAAATCCCCATGATTTTCATCACTTCTATCTTGACGAGGCCATGGATCAACAAGAAGGTTTCCACAACAAACTTCCATTTCTTCATGATGAGAGCCCTTGGGTTTATTCACCAAAGGCAAACTTGCATATTGAGGAAGGACCATTGGGAGACAAAAGTATTGCAAAAAATTCAGAACAATGGAGGAGACTATTTGATGAGGAGGCCATAAGAGAAGAAGGGGAGATTTTTCAGCATCCTTGCAGTTGCTTGAGGAAAAGCAACATTTGGGAGGGGGAGACTGTAATGTTCCTAAATTAGCTTCAGCTAATAGGAACATTAATTTTTCCTTGTTTATTTTTGCATTTCATGATCGATGAATAAATTGTAAAGGAGGACATGTAAAACTCCTAAAAACCAAGAATAAATCAATGCCTATGTGAAAAAAGACATATCTGAGCTATGTAAATTATATCTTGCAAGTATGAATGGGTTAAATCACAAGAATGGGTCATCTTTGACCAAGTCAAACAAGCGCAGTCTAGATGCATTGAACCTATTTGAGGGACAACGCAGTTCTAGAAGGAGGTTGTAATGTGAAAAGGGTTAAGTGATTCAAGGTGGTTTAGGGTTTGGCAAGACTCCTATCTTATAAAAGGAAGAGGAGGGCAACAAGGAAAGGGTTGTTGAAGATCATTATTTCTGAAGGTCTGTCTGCTTAGACATACCTTTTTGGGATTTCCTGTTCAGGAATCCCACCTCCTTCCTTGAGCAGCTCTTGGAGGAGAATTGTGCTAAACTTGTCCACTATCAGGCTTGGGCCAAGCTTCACCTTACATTATAGCACTGCTCATGTTGAGGGTTGAGTTGTCTTGTGAGCTGCAGCAAGTGGAAGACTAGATCTGCTTAGATCTGGATGATAGCGGTGGCTCTTCTCAGTGAGTGTGTCTTTTAACCTCCTGGAAGAGTTTATTTTCTAAATATACTTCAGATATACATCTTGGCATCAGGCCAAATCATCTTCAGAAGCTACAATGCTGTCTCTCTCCCTAAGACAACGTTTTTTGCAGATCTACAGCTGCAGGGTGTTTTTCCAACGTTTTGGAGGAGAGATCTCTGGTGTTGGGGTTTTTCCTCTCACTGTGGTGATCCATGGATTGGCCATCCAATCCATGTTTGTTTCAGAAATGATCTGATATGTAATTTTATTATTCAAAAATTCTGAATCATTCTGCAGATCGACATTTTTAGATCTCAGATCTACTTCTGGTGCTTCATGTTTTGAGCAAAACCCCAAGGGGAATGTATAGATCAGCTTTTCTTGTACATGGATCTATATTGGATCTATATTTTTATGTAAAAATATGATCTAGATATGAATAATCAATAACTACTACTTCAGCCCTAAAAATAACGCTGTCACTGTGATGCAGTCTTTTAACATGGTTGTAGCACCTCTTTCTTGAGGATTTCTTTTGTATTCTTTCATTATTATTCTGTGAAGTGTATGAGTTATGCCCCTGATCTTATTTTTCAATATTCAGACCTTATTTCAGTCATACCCTTCAGAAAATCACGCTCACATGCTTCAGTAAATGTCTGCATAATTCCAGTCTTGGGAAATCAGGGTTTTCTAGCCTAGTTAGGAAAGGAGGAATTGTTTAACTTAGAAAAACTTATTTTTTTAAACTGAAATTCGACATGGGAGTCCCTCATAACCATAGCTATCATATCCAACCACTTTCCCACCTTATTGTCATGCATATATTTGAATACACTCTTTTTAGGGCCTAAATCCTCACTTTTCCCCACCTTTTGCCTTATAAAACGTTGTATAAAGTTTTTGCTGCATATTTTACTGAATTTTAAGTGTTTTTACACCTATATGAGGTACATGGATATAGCTCCACATTGGTAATAACTCAAATTATTCCTAAACTGTAGCTGTTTCTGAAAAAGGGATATTACAACTTCACCTACTCCATCACCATCACCACCATCATCACCATTTCATGGTCAGGATGAGTCACCTAGTAGATTTGAGGCCAACAAGCCTAAAGAGGTTGAAATCAGCATATTGGCAAAGACATATGAGAGAGGGTATAGAAGGTGTTTGCCCCACAGATTATGGGAGGGGACCTGCTTTCTTCACCAAAAAAGCATGTACAAAAGGGAAAACAAAAGATGGCAGAGGAAGATGCACATGAGGAAACCATTCATGAGAAGGGTGACCTCCATGAGATAGAGACTGATTTTGACCTTGTTGATTTGGATGAGGAGCATGATGATGAGGCCTCCAAATTTATTATCAAGCAAAAGGATGCCCAAATCAAGGAGCTTCAGACCAAGTTAGAGAGATCTAAGTTTGTGATTGCATACTATGAGTAGGAAAATGAACAACTCAAGAACAAACAGGAAATCATGGAGATTCAACTTCTCAAGACAAAAAGAGAAGAAAAAACAGAAAAGGCCTTGCTTGATGAGGCTTATGAGAGGTATGGTGAAACAAATGAGGCAGAAGAACAAGTGCCAAGAAGGATACCTAGGAAAAGAGGGCTGAAAAGAGCTCTAGAACTAGAAAAGGAAAAAGGAGGCTGAACTTGCTAATGAGCTAACTTTGAATGAACAATTTTCCATCATGGTCAATGAGAACCAGGAGCATTGGCTTGATAGGGCCAACTATGATCTTGATAATCTCCTCGAGAAGTCAAAGGAGGACAATGACATATTGAGGAAGGGGGAAAAACACTACTTCAAGAAAAGTAAAATTGCAAGCTCAAAGTTAAAAAAGGCCAAATCAAGACTTGAAACCCTAACCAAGAAAAATGAAGGGGAAAAGCTTGATATTATTTCTGAGGCATCTCTCATTACCTAATACACCTCATCAGCATTCCACAAAATAAAATGTGAAGAATTTTGGGCAATTTTTGAATTTTTTTGAATTTTTTGTGTTTTTGACAGTTTAGCACAGTCTCACTGTCAAAAGCGGAGCACGCTTTTCCTAGGGACCTCCGATGCCAAATTGAAGGTACCATTGGATTCATAAGGCAATTTAAAGTTAGGAAAATAAATTTACTAAGCTTTTTTTGGCCAAAGGAGCAGTCAAAAAGTCAAAAAACACTCAAAAAATGACATTTCAGCCCTGTTTTGGAGGCCAGCGCTGCGTTTTTGTCCAGTATTGGGAGAATCAATTTTTGGAGGGTAAAATCAACACCATTTTGAAAACCAAGCCTATATATGGAAACCAGATTGGATAGGATTTCCAATGATCTATAATGAGCTCAATTTCGACACCTGGAACCCCCTCAAAAGTGGAGCTGAAGTTGGTGCTGCTGATATTTCTAGATTTTCTCATTTTTTCTTAGTTTCACTTGGAAAATGGAGTTTTTACAAATTTAATTCATGATTTAAATGTATTTTTTATGTTTTTACACTTACCTAGGGTAAATACAGTAGATGAAAACTTTTGATGATTATGTAATGAATCAGTTTCCAAAAAGTGAGGGATGTGTCAATTTGACCTCCCTACACTCTAGGTTTCAGTTCAGTTTTTGATGGAAATGCTCCTCCACTCAGGGATTTGACCCCTGAGGATGGGAGAAGTTGTTTTTTGGTCTATATCTTGTACTTTTTGACTCATTTCCTAGGTTGGATGTTGTTGCATTGATCAGAGACTCTAGTGTAATCAATATTTGGCAGGAAAATAATGAAAGAGTTGCAGCTATTTCTTTGGGATACCTGTGGTATGGAAATTTAGCATATTTTATTCTTATGTCTCATTATGTATGAATGTTCTGTTTCATTATCCATTTCATATCTATTATATGCCGGTTTTCAAGTTGATAAACAAAATACATCTCACATGCTTTATTTTGGCAAAATATTCAAAATTTGTTCATTTTCTTCAGTTTAGAAAGAATACATGTTTTTCCTTTCTCTTTCTAGCTCCTCATTAGTCTGATCCATCTCACCCAGAAAACCTAAAGTGTTAGCCTTCCTACCTACCTTGCCCCATTGAATCTTGAACCCTAATATTATTTTCCCTGACCTAACCTCTTTGACTTAATCCTCATCCAACAACTCAAATAAAACAAACAAACCCCTATACTTCTACCTAGCCTAAAACCATAATCCATCCAACTGTCTTGTTTGTGATTTTGTGGAGAGATCCCTCTCTGGTTTGGTAGGGCTAGCTACCAAGGTAAAATATTGGTCTGTGGTTACCTCTGTTTGGAATCTTTCTCAGCCTTATATATTCAGTGGAGTGATAACATACTGGCACCATTTCTGGAGAATGAAAGATTTATTTTCCCTGGGTGTACGACAAGAATCATTAGAATTTGATCCTTTGTGTAATATCCCAGAACAGGGATTCAACAGGACATAAGCTATATAACGGTCTTGAAATGATGAATAAGCTTAAAATAGGTTTGAGAAACACATATACATAAATTTGAGTTACATCAGTAACTTATATTTCGATTTACAATCCAAAAGATGGGGAAAAGCAGCTATTTCAGCCCTAAAAAAGTAATTTTCTGTTATTTGCATAAAAATAAGGGGAAATGACGGTGGGATCCTTTAGCTTAGGTCATGTGGGACTCACATACCAAATTTCAGCAAAAAAAAATGACTCTAGCTAAGTTAAACAGATCTCCTAGTCCCGATATGGCTTAAAAACACTGAATTCCCATGACTTAACTTATGCAGAAATTTCTGAAGCTTAAAAAACGTGATTTTATGAGGGTTTCAGATGTAATATGGTATGAATAACATATCTGGAGTTTATTACATCGTTATACATGAAGTAGAAGAGAATATAGGAAGAAATCCTCAACTATGAGGGGCTGCAACCATAGAAGATGACTAAAAAATCTTGATAGCGTTTTGTTATGGAGAAAACAGTAGCTGGTGATTAAAAATTAGATCTAGGACAATATAATGCATGAAAATTAAGATATATAACATATCCATACACTATAATGTCTCTAGTTTACATACCCCTTGGGGTTTTCAGCAAAACATGAAAGCGCAAGAGTAGATCTGAGATCTACTGCAGCAGATTTGCAGAATGATTCAGAAATTCTGAAGCAGATACATCAATGAATAAATCATATCTGAAACATACATGGATTGGTTGGCCAATCCATGCATCACCATAGTGCAAGGAAGGCTCCTTTACACTGGAGATCTCTCCTCCAAATAGTTGCCAAAAGACCCTGCAACTTATCACTTGCAAATAACGCAGTCCAGGGACATAAAATGCACTATAGACTTTCTGTAGATTTTGGCCTGATGCCAAGATGTAGATCTGAAGCTCTAGTCAGCTAATACACTCTTACCAGGAGGATAAAAGACTCTCTCACTGGAAAGAGGCACTAGTATGGCCTAGATCTGAATAGATCTAGCCTCCACTTACTGCTGCTTATAAAGAAAACCAAACCCTCAACAGGATCTGCATTGTAGTTGGAAGAAGATCTTGGAAAAATGCCTGATAGTGGACAATAAATGCAAGGTTCCTCCAAGAGCTACTCAATGGAAGAGGTGGGATTCCCGCCTGGGAACACCCAGTGCTAAGCAGCACTATTCTCTACTAAACAACCAAGAGAATGAGAAATGTATAAACAGACGAATTCTTCAGAAATCATATTGTCATCAACAACCTTATCTTTTTGTCCTTCTCTTCCTTTTATAAGATTGAGTCCTTGCACAACCCTAAACCATCTCAATGAATTAGCCCCATTCACATGGACAACCTCCAACTTGATCTGTGCTGTGCATCTAGGAGGTTCAATGAATCTAGAAAGTGCTGTGATTTGGTCATGTTGACCCAGTAAAATAGTTCAATCCCCTTCACGCATAAGGGTGTTTTTATGTAAATAGCCCAGATTTATCTTTGTTCACATGTGGCATTGATTTATTCATTGCTTTAGGAGTTTTTATGATCCTCCCTTACATATTTATTCAATAAACAAAAAATTAAAGCATAATTGAATATTCCTATTAGCTTGGGCTAATTAGGAATATTACAGTCCTCCCCTCCCAGATGTTGCTTGTCCTAAAGCAACTGCAAGGATAGAAATGAAGAGCCTCCCCTCTTCTTCTTGTAGCATCTTTCAAGTGATATGCTCCTCCAAAGAACAAGATGCCTTCTCAACAATATGCCCTCCAGTTGTTCCTCCCATGTGTATAAGCATGCCTTTAGTTAAATTCCCAAATGGCTTTCATCATGAAAAGTTAGGAAATACATGGAAACAACAATATGTGATCTAGAGGCCTTCTTGAGGCATGGAATCAGAACTGTACTGGGAATCATCATCCCCATGTGGAGTCTCCATCCCCAACCTATCATCCACAAAAAGTGAGTCACTCTCCAACTTAGTAACTCATGAATCATCTCCTCCTCCTTAAGCTCCTGCAAAGAAGGTGGGCTGCACGATTGAATTTGAGGGATCAAAATGACTATCCCACTTTGCTTCTCCCTCCACTTATGATATGTGTGGAGCTGCTACTAACCTTGGGCTGAAATATAACGGTCCCCATGAATGACCTAAGTCACTCCACCCTCCAAAACATCCATGAGGTGCCTCCTCAAAGAACTCAAGCTCTCCAAATGGTTCCTCCCACATGAAGACAAGAGGTGTAGTATGGAAATCATGGTTTTCCCACTGTTTCTACTGAAACATGAAACATATGAATTATGGAGAATCATACTCCCAATGGGCACTCTCAACTCTTGTGCCACTCCTCCAATAAAGCTTCCCATAATCATAAGAACATCATCAAAATATGGAAGCATAAAAAAATGAAAGCAAGTTGACATGTGACAGCCAGGAGGTGGAATATAGTTCCAGATATGGAACCAGCGCAGTGCATACCTTGCCTGCCTCATATCATAGTGCAACAAGTGTCCTTTCAACCACTTGTTTTTTGCCACATTCATCCTACAAGATGAGATCATGAAAGTACAACTTGGTGCCAATGGTGCACACCAAAAATCATGTGGCATTCCCCGACAAAACACAAATAAAATGGCCAACATCAATGATGCAAATGGCCTCAAGTAAATCATAATACAAGATACAAGAAGGAAAGATCCTCCTTGGTACAATATTCTGCTAAAAAATACAAAGGAGTACAAGTCATAAAGCAAAAATATACATCCTTCGTCATTTACTTTAGTCATTGAGCTGAAATGGCTCACTTGCAAGTTCTCCCTCACTTCAAATGAGTAGGGAAGTGGTTGTGCCAACCTCTTCATCATCTCTCGGGCTATGCATCTCTCCATATCCTGATATACATCTAGTTGGATGCCCTCCCAAGTGAACTCCTCCAGTAAGGAATGTCATGCATTAGAATGCATAGGAAGAAAGCTCACCAATGTTGCACGTGGATCTCTCTTCTTATGCTTGAAAATCCAAGTTAGGAAAATCATAGAAAAGAAGATGATAGCAATGTAATAGATGTTTCCATCCACTAATCCATCATACTCCTATCCTACATGCCTCCATAGTGCATCATCTATGAAGTGGTCCTGGGAACACTCCATCAAACAGTCCAAGCTCCCAAGTGACAACATTATTGGCCTTTGAACTAGTGCATCTGTCATCTCATAGCTCCTTCCTTTGACATCCCATATGCCAAATTCATCATCAAACATAATGATGCTATATGTGAGAGATTCCTCCCAAAGTGGAAGTACTTCCTCATCCTCCAAGGTCAAAGAGTAGCCCCCTTGCACCATGATAGTGCCATCTCCTACTCTTACAACATCATGCAAAGTTGGAATAAGATCAGTCCATACTCTCTCAATAACAACCAAAGAAATAACAGCTCTAGTTGCCTCCTCACACCATCATCATATAGATCATGGAGCAACATCATAGCAATAGATATGAAAGAGATCACATCACTCCAATATACCCAAACTCCTTGCTGCCATATGATGTAAATGTCCTGCCACATACCCTTAGAAAGATAATGATGACCAAACTCCTTCGAGAGTAACCAACGCAGTCTTGCATCCTGCTATCCAGTATCATAGATCTGCAAGAGGTTTCCCAACCTCTTTCTCATCAACTTCACCCATCCAACCCATGGTGAGTGTCTATCATCGTGCCCAAAAATGGCACTCCTCCAATGGAGAATACCATCCTCCCAAATCAGATTTCTGTCTTTGCACTTCATGGGATGTTGAAATGAAATCTTCTGAAGATCTCCAAATGAAGACCACTCATCAATGACCAAGTTGATCCCATAACGATCCGAATAGGTGGTAGGCAAAAACCTCCCATCATGATGTGTAGGTCTTATCAAGAAGTATCCAACACAAACATGAGAGATGTTATCCATCCTAAGATGTCCTCCATCATCTATCTGCTCCTCCTTTGTTATGCACATGGGAAGGTCATTGGAATGTTCTAACAATGGTTGGGCCCCAAAATCATCACTTCTGCTACATGACAACGCTGCTGAACTCCATAATGGTGCAACTATTGCCTCCAAATCAAATTCAAAGCTAAACACATAGTTTTTCAATATATTGCTCAAGACAATACTCACCCAATCCTCCAAGAAACTACAATCCAACCTCAAGGGTTGTGTGCAGCTCATCAATGATGCATTATGATGATTATTTGTCTCTTCCTTGATCAAATCAAGGCTGCTTAGCGCAGTGAAAGTTTGTTGCTCCAAATCAGCAATATGTGTTGACCCTAGGTCACGCAATGGTACATTCCCATCATCCTCTTCATGTTGCATTGAAATCATCCTCTTCATGTTGCATTGAAATAGTAGGAAATGAAAACATGTGCATACCTTGGTACAGCTTGGGAACATATTGTATCGCTACAAGGATTCCTCCTTCGGGTGTGATAGCTTCCCCAATTTCTGATGATGATAGATGTTCTTCTATGGCTTCATCAGAGCTGGTACAAGTCTCTACTCCTTCATGCATCTCAAGAATGGTACATGGGACTCTAGAGATCAAGAGATCAAGATCATCTTGCAAATGTGCGAGTGGTATTCCTCCTGAAACAAGTGCTCTTGCAGTAGATGGTGGTGAAGGCTTCTTCCCTTCTGATTTCTTCTTGTCAGACTTCTTGATCAACCTTTGAGTAAAGTCTGCATATGCAGTCACTTTAGCATGACTCAAATGGCTGAACCACCACATTTGTGCTTCACCATGAAGGTGCAGCACAACAATATAAACAACCTCTTTCTCTACTACTGGATGTAGCAGGAAAAATGCATCCAAATTCCTCCCCCAAGCCTTTGCTGTGCATGAGGATGATCCATCAAAGGAAGATAATAGAAATCTATTGCCCTTCATTCTTCTATTGCTGCTTGATCTCCTTTCTTCTTTGAGCTCAATAAACTCTGGAAGAGTTAGATTCTTCTTGATAGATCTAGGTTGAGACTTATATTCTGTAATATGTTCACTTAGAATCTCATGATCTAAGTTTCCTCCATCTTTGTGCGTCTTATCTTGAAAGAAAAATGACATAGCATGCTTCTTTGGAGTTTTGTGCAATACCAAATCCTCTTTTTGCTGATAGGAAGTACATGGACCTTCCTCATCTTGAAAAAATAATGTGGTTTCACTCTTCAGCTTATGCATAGTGTGGAATAGAGTTTTTTAGAAATCTTTCCCTTTCTTTCTTCCAGATGAAGGGTTTCACCCTTGTTTTCTTGGTCTTCTGTGTAATCACATTTCTTCTCTACTCTTCTTTGCTTGACCTCCTTGGGGAGATCCTTCTTAGATATGAAAATATATGAGATGAAACTCATTCCTTCCATCATTTTTCTCTCTTTCTGCATCTTATATCATCTTGGCTTGAAGGCCACAGGCTGAGCCAAAGATCATGCTCTGATACCACTGTAATATCCCTTAACAGGGATTCAGTAAGACATAAGATGTATAACGGTATTGAAATGATGAATAAGCTTAAAATAGGTGTGATAAACACATATACATCAATTGGAGTTACAACAACAACTTATATTCCGATTTACAATCCAAAAGATGGGGAAAAGCAACTATTTCAACCCTAAAAACGTCATTTTCTGAGATTTGCATAAAAATAAGGGGAAATGATGGCGGGATCCTTTATATTAGGTCATTTGGGACTCACATACCAAATTTAAGCAAAAAGAATTGACTCTAGCTAAGTTAAACAGATCTCCCAGTCTCGATATGGCTTAAAAACACTGAATTCCCATGACTTAACTTATGCAGAAATTTTTGAAGCTTACAAAACGTGATTTTCTGAGGGTTTCAGATGTAATATGGTATGAATAATATATCTTGAGTTTATTACATCATTATACAGGAAGTAGAAGAGAATACAAGAAGAAATCCTCAACTATGAGGGGCTGCAACCATAGAAGATGACTGAACAAGATTGACAGCATTTTATTATGGAGAAAAAAAAAGATGGTGATTAAAAATTAGATCTAGGACAAGATAATGCATGAAAATTCAGATCTATAATAGATCCATACACTATAATGTCTCTAGTTTACATACCCCTTGGGGTTTTCAGCAAAACATGAAAGTACAAGAGTAGATCTGAGATCTACTGCAGCAGATTTGCAGAATGATTCAGAAATTATAAAGTAGATATATCAATGAATAAATCAGATCTGAAACATACATGGATTGGTTGGCCAATCCATGGATCACCACAGTGCAAGGAAGGCTCCTCTACACTAGAGATCTCTCCTCCAAATAGTTGCCAAAAGACCCTGCAACTTATCACTTGAAAATAACGTAGTCCAGGGACATAAAATGCGCTGTAGACTTTTTGTAGAGTTTGGCCTGATGCCAAGATGTAGATCTGAAGCTCCAGTAAGCTAATACACTCTTACCAGGAGGATAAAAGACTCTCTCACTAGAAAGAGGCACTAGTATGGCCTAGATCTGAATAGATCTAGCCTCCATTTACTGCTGCTTACAAAGACAACCAAACCCTCAACAGGATTTGCATTGTAGTTAGAATAAGAGCTTGGCCAAATGCCTAATAGTGGATAGGAAATTCAAGGCTCCTCCAAGAGCTACTCAATGGAAGAGGTGGGATTCCCGCCTGGGAACACCCAGTGCTAAGCAGCACTATTCTCTACTAAACAACCAAGAGAATGAGAAATGTATAAACAGATGAATTCTTCAGAAATCATATTGTCATCAACGACCTTATCTTTTTGTCCTTCTCTTCCTTTTATAAGATTGAGTCCTTGCACAACCCTAAACCATCTCAATGAATTAGCCCCATTCACATAGACAACCTCCAACTTGATCTGCGCTGTGCATCTAGGAGGTTCAATGAATCTAGAAAGTGCTGTGATTTGGTCATGTTGACCCAGTAAAACAGTTCAATCCCCTTCATGCATAAGGGTATTTTTATGTAAATAGCCCAGATTTGTCTTTGTTCACATGTGGCATTGATTTATTCATTGTTTTAGGAGTTTTTATGATCCTCCCTTACATATTATATTTATTCAATAAACAGAAAAGTAAACTAGAATTGAATATTCCTATTAGCTTGGGCTAATTAGGAATATTACACTTTGGATGATAGGGTTAAGTTTCAGAAAGGATTATTGGATAATTGTAGTGCCAATATTGAAGAGTTGGCTTCGAGAAGATATACAAGAGAAAATCCCAACCCTGATCCAGCTGATCTAGTTGAAGATCCAGAGAATATTTTTTGGAGGCATAGATATCAAGCTACAGAGATTCAGTTGGGTCGAATCCCATTGGTAAGATCTACTTAACAGCCTACTAAAGTACTTTCTCTTGAATATATATGTTGGCGAGGAAACAGGTCTCGCAGGCAAGACCCAGGTTCAAGTGTTGAGGCCAACAAAGGAATCCGCTGTAGTCTAGAACCACGCCGGCATTACCACCCTACTCCGAGGAGCAAAGAGTCTCACCTGAGGCGTGCCGCAACCACATGAAGAAGGGGAATAGATCGATAGCAAGGGAAGGGTCCGAAACTCATGATTATCATTGAATTGATTGCATAAACATAGGTATATACGCAAGAGCATTCATAGAGTGAGCAGGTATTAAGAAAATAAAATTTTAAATCACCATAACCATCATACATACATATGAATTACACAGTAGGACAACAACCTGCAATTGTATTGATATCTTCATCCACATCCATATTTACATAGCTTCCACAAGGAGAGCTTACAGTCTGATACAGATGCCTTACATAACAGAAAGGTAAATGAGAGAACCCTAGAAACTACAGAGATATCTTGGCCGGTCTCCTTCAGTCGCTCTGCATTACTTCTCCTGTTTCATTCCCTTCTTTCGGTCGGGTGACTGCTATTTATTCACCCACTATCGCAACTGTTAGTTCCTCTTTGTGTTATTCTTCAGTTGCTTTTGGCTTCTCTCTTGTTGTCTGTGTGTTCCGCTTTCTGTCTTCTGCTGTATATTCTCATGCATCTGATTTCTTCAGCTATCTCCTGCTTCTGAGCCACCTCGATAGCTCTGCAGCTTGCTGTAGTTGCGACTTGGTCGTGATTGCCATGTGTCATCATGCCGCAACCAAAAAATCCCTCCTATATTCAAAATTCAAAATATTCAAAATGGGTTTCCAAAACAAGGGCCCCAACAGGCCCCAACCACAGTTTCTTGACTCATCCCCGAGTCAATCACAAATGACAGTCTCTATCTCCATTGCCCCACTTGATCCCATGCCCGGTTCGCCCTATGTGCCTTCATCTTGTTCTTGTTCTCGCTGTGCACCATCAGCTTGTTCCGGTTCTCGTTGTGCGCCTTCGGGAAGTTGTTCAAACAAGGGCCCCAACTCCGGAACTCTGCGGAACGTTGTAGCTTTAAGCTCAGTGAAGGCCGACACAGCTTGCTGCCACCCCTGCATCAGTGAATCCATTTCTTCAGCGATCTTGGTGACAACGGCCTCCTCTATGTGCGCCGGGACAGCCCCAAACACCATATTAAGCTAGGTCTCGGCCTCGACGGCTAGCTGTTGCATTGATCTGGCACTAGATTGAATGGGAAGACAGAGTTCATGAATTACCCATTTGGAAACCGCTGAGTTGGCCTCGGTTTGCTGAATCTGTACTTCGAGCTCGTCCGCCTGAGCATATAATTGATCCAACCGCACGGGATCCGCAGTCTCCTGAATTTCCCTTGAAATCTGCTGCAGCTGCGCAGAAATGGGCTGCGTTTTGACTGTAAGGGCTAGTGAACACTCTTGAAGACTTTTCAAGAGGTCGTAAGCCTCGCGCGCCGTAGAGTTAAGGGTCACCTACATTTGAGCGGCCTGGCCCTGCTTAGCTGTAACTTGTGTGGAATATACAATCTCGAGGTCCGGTAGCGCTGGCCGGGCGACTAACGCTGCTTGAAGCTCCTGGTTATCCCTGTGTAGGCCGTTGTATGCGATCCGGAGGTGGAACGCTGGTGCGACGAGGCAGGTATTCATGACATCAGGAGACAGCTGAGGGTAATGAGCCCCGACGTACAGCCATAGCTCAGAAAACACCTGAGTGACGTTGCTTATCTGTCCTTCCAGTTGCTCCTGTGCTGTTCTGAGCTGGTCGCGCTGTTCAGTAAGCGCAAATTATTTTTGTTGTTGCTCGTCACACCGCTGCTGGAGGTCTGAATGAAGGCTTTCGGCCTACTGGGTCACTCGTTGAATAAATAATTACAGCTGAGCTGTACCCCAGGTCTCTAAGTTGGCGGTCCCTGAAGCACCCTGTTCCGGCATCCTTTCCTGCAAGGGTTGCCCACTGGAAACTGATCGATTAGAATGCTCAGGAGGGGATGGTGGCGTGGCCTTTGGGTGCACTGAGTCAGCCATATTCAGATCCGGCCATTCTTACTGATCCATGTGGCCCGGTTGTGGAGGGATAGTTGGCTCACGCTGAGCCTCAGCGGAGTCGGACACAATGTGTGTCTGCTGTGTGAATATATCAGTAAGAGAAATGTGGGGTTCTCCCGCGGGATCGACCGGTGGTACTACTGTGGAAATACTAGAGTCAACTTCAGCCCCGCGGTCCCCACCAAGGAGTTCCCGGATGACGGGGTTGGAAACGGTAGCAGATGAATTGGACGGGGCAGATGAAGTGGTAGGCGGATGGCTCGTGGATGGAGCGGGGGACGAGGCGGTGGAGGGATGTGGAAGGAGAATATTGATGAACTCATATGGGTCAATGAGGGGTTCTTCTTGAATCAGCACCCCTGTGCTCGGTGGTAGTGGTGGATCATCAGCAGTGAGGTCCACCACCGGATTTGCCTCGGTGGTGCGGGCCCTCTTGGCTTGAGGGCCATCTGGTTGATCCGTAGGCTTGCTTTTCTCTCCCATCGGGGTCGTGATTGGACTCACAGTGGTAAACAGGATAGTGGGGATGGGGGAGGTGAGAGGAGCTGTATGGGGGTGTGAGGTGGAGCGAGTGAGCTGAAACTCAGAAAATAAAGGGAATGGAGCAGCACCGCTGGAAATAACCTGGGCCACCTCATTGAAATTGTGTACCTGAGTGTTGAAGTGGTGGACGACGGGGACGAGCGGTTCGGGGAGTTCCTGTGGTGGCGCTTCTGCATCCCTCTCAGCAGGCTATTGCAATGGCAACATCTGCTCAAAGTTGTACCTAGGGATCCTGTCGTGGGTTTCCCTCATGACCCCCAGCCACGAATAGACTTCGCGGTGGAAGGTAGCATCGTCCAGCTGGAATTTCAACGGCGTCATGCGGAAGGTATCCTCCGGCACGCAAGTGGGTCGGAGGTAAGTATGCCTGTGACTTACCCCGAACTACACTTGCTCGCTGTAGTCATCTAATAATTTTTTGGGCACGCGTTGCTGGCTGGTTAAGACATCCGTCATTAACCCATACCAGCTCCGGATTGCTTCGGAATTCACCTGTTTGGTGCTCGGATCAACCGACACCTTCCATGGAACAAACTTCATCGCAAGAGGCTGGCCCTCTGGAATCTCCACTGGGAACCGGATGAGGGGAGTGTGCCATTTCCACATGGCAAAAGCAACGATCAAATATCCATAAATAAAACTAGTAGCGCACTTATATTTCTCCTCGCACGCGTTGAATAGTTCCTTTAACAAGAAGGAGCACCAATTCAGCTTGGTGCCCCGGACACAGTGCTCTGTAATGGAGATAGTGTCCAGAGTGCATTCGCCCTTGGTGTAGTGCCTCATTGTCTTGTTGGAAATGAGGTAGCAGGAAAATATAATCTCGGGCTTATTGATGAGGTCTATCTTGGCTCCTTTCCCCCCTTGGCGGGTGCCATATTTGACATAGAGGTCCGCGTCTCCTGACTTTCGTGCACGCTTGGAGGAGGTCTGACAGGAAATCGAGACATCTGCACCATTCTACAAAATCCCTGTGAGACGATGAATATCCTCAGCATGAATGGGAATTTCCTTATTCAGCCACAAGCACCCATTCTGGATGCAGCTAAGGAGGAAGTGTGTGCACTGCAGAGCCGGTCCTGTGGTCTCGAAGACCGAAAGATTTCTTAAGTTCATCAGAGACGATTGCTGAAGGCCCCTGAACTCTGGTAACATTTGGCTGGTGTGTAGTAGTGCTCCATATACACCTGCCAATGGAGGGACGGGAATTCGGAAGCGTCTGAAAGGTTGGCATCGATCAGGGCTGCATTATCATATTTCCCGACAAGGGACTCGGTCTTGTGAATTCTGCTGTCGATCTCTGGCTCCGTGACGGCTGGGATGGCCTTCGGAATTTTTGCTCGGCGCTGATAGACCTGTAGAATTCGCCTTGGTGTCCTCTCTTGGTGCTGTGTGTCTTGAAACTTCAACTGCTCTTGTGCTGCTGCAATTGCTAATTCGAACTGGTCTGGCATTCTCGTGCTTTTGGTTTTCATGCAAGTTATGTAATCACCTGGCATGAGTGGAGTTGATGAGACCCCCTAATGAGTTAATTCCTGCTGGCACTCCTTTCTGCGATAATCGTGCGATCAATCGCGTGCCAATGGGTATTTTGACAGTTGCTGATGGTGGCATGGGGAAATGGGCGGACGTGACGGCTGAGGTAACTGCGGATGATGGCAAAATGATTATGGCAAGGTTACTTCCAATTATGGTAATTTATGGTGCAAATCTATACGATCCTACGGACTGACACAAGTACTGAATGACATGACCTGGACTGACCTTGACACGTTTATGAAGCCTACAGGGATGACACGCTAGACGCGCCCCTCCCCGACCACAGTCGATTGCAGTGCGGTCCCGCAATAGAGCGATTATTGACAAATAATGCAGGAACGAAAAACACTACCTATGCTCATCCCGGTTGCGGGAGAGTTATTCGACTACGCTACTCTACGAGTGCTCTCGGTTGTGAGAGTTATTGATGAATGTTGGAATCAACTTACTCCTGGTAGGGTTTAAGGCGTGCGCCATTCACCCATCCCGGTAAAATAGTACCGTCCAGTTGAGCCAAACAAACGGCGCTGAACTCTCTAATCTCAATGACCAAGTAAGGTCCTAACTAGTGCATCTGCAACTTTCCTGGGAACTTTTGGAACTTGCTGTCTTATAAAAGGACCTTGCCACCAACCTGGAATGCTTTTTTCTTGATGTGGCAGTCGTGCCACACTTTCTGCCTATCCTTTTGAACCCTCTGGTGAAATTCGGCCAGGAACCAGGCCTCGTCCAATTCCTGTAATTCATGTAGGTGCTCCTGGAGCGATGCTTCTTCAAAGAACTTGAAAGACGTGGCAATTAAAAGACTTGGTACCGTGAACTCGGCGGGGATCACAGCTTCCCGGCCATACACCAACTGGAACGGTGTCTGATTGGTCAAGCGCTTCACCATAGTCCGGTAGGCCCAGAGTGCAGCTGGTAGTCGTTCATCCCAATCATCCCGTTGGGCATTACAGATCTTTGTTAACCCCTTTTCAATAATTTTATTAAACGCTTCAATAGTACCATTGGCCTGCGGGTGGTACGGGTTGCTTTTGTGATGCTGAATCATAAATGTGTCCAATAGCGACTTGACCGTGTCATTAATGAAATGCGTGCCTTGATCGCTGGTTAAACTTCGTGGGCAGCCAAAATTGCTGATGATGTTTTCAAAGATAAACTGTGCTACTGTATCCGCCGTGCAGTCTCGTACCACCACCACCTTGGCCCACCGGGTGAGGTAGTCGGTTGCGGTAATGATGTATCGGGCCTTGGAGTGTCTGGTGACCGGGGCTATAGGACCTACGAAGTCGACGACCGATTTCTCGAACGGCCGCAACACATGCACTGGGTGTAACAGAAGCTCGTCCCTGTGAGAGGGCCTCCCCGTTCGCTGACAGACATTGCATCGCTTGAAAAATGTCTTGCAGTCTGCATGGACCGTCGACCACCATAGGCCAGCCTGGAGTACCTTCCTCACGGTGGGTTTTGCCCCAACATGCCCTCCCGCAACACCGCTGTGGCATTCCCACATCACAGCGTCGCGCTCGTGGTCAAGTACGCACCTGCGCAGAACCTCATCAAGGCCCAATTTGTATAGCTGCCCTGCAATCAATTGGTATTCGGCAGCTCGGATGACCAAGTGGCGTTTCTGAATCTGGGTGTAGTGCTGAGGGCACTGCCCCGTGGTCAGATAAGTGGCAATGTCGGCCAAGTAATTTGGGACAGATTCAACTCAGAAGAGGTCAGAATCCGGCAGCTGATCGTCGAGAGAGCCATCGTTCTCCCCCGTATCCAACCTGGATAAGTGATCGGGCCCGACATTCAATCTCCCGGGCTTGACAATCACTTCAAACATGAATTCCTGGAAAATTAGAACCCAACGACAGATCTGTCCTTCCAAAACAGGCTTGTTCACCAAGTATTTCAATGCAGAGTGGTCCGTAAAGAACTTGAATTTTCCTCCTAGAAGGTAGTGGCAGAATTTCTGGAGTGAATACACCATTGCCAGGGCCTCCCGCTCGGTCGTGGTGTAGTTCTTCTCCACATTAGACAACTTGTGGCTGGCGAAGTAAACTGGGTGGTCAACTATCGTCTCCCCGGGTTGCGCCAAGACAACCCCAAGTGCAATACTGGATGCATCGATATGCACATGGAACTGCTTATCCTTCAGAGTGTTGAGGGCCACCCGACACTCCTCCGTCCATTGGAATACTTCAGACTTCCGCAACAGCTTTTCTAAAGGGGCAGTGATCTTTGCGTAATTTCGGATAAACTGCCTGTAATATCTTATGTGCCCAAGCAGTGCGCGCAACTGCTTCACTATTTCAGGGGCTTCCATGTGGACTATCACTGTGACCTTAGCGGGGTCGACGCAGACCCCTTGCTTGCATACCACGTGTCCCAACAGTGTGCCAAAAGGAACTGCAAAAATACATTTCTTCAAGTTCAAGGAAATCTGCAACTGGCGGCACCGATCAAACATAATACGCAACAAGGTGGTGTGTTTCTTTAGTAGACTGTAGATAGTCCAATTGTCCATGTAAACTTCCAGGAACTTGTGGATATACTCCCGGGAAGTAGCGATGACAATCTGGGAAAACACGGCCGGAGCATTTTTCAAGCCAAACGACATTACGTGGTATGCGAACAATCCCCATTCGGTGGTGAATGTCGTCTTTCGTTTGTCTTCTTCCACAATGCGCACCTGATGGTAACCCGAAAAACCATCTATGAAGGAATAAGCTTCATTTCCCGCAACATGATCCAAGACTTCATCGCTAAAAGGAGTGGGAAACGGATCATGGATGCAGGCATTGTTCAGACTTCTGTAATCGACACAGACACGTATCTCCACCTTGTCCTTCTTATTTTGAATGACGATAGGACTCACCCACTCTACTTCTTCCACTGGAAAGATGAGACCTGTAGCCAGAATCTTGTCAATCTCCATCTTGACCTTTTCTTTGACCCGTGGGTTCAACCGATAGGGTCGATGCTTGACGGGCCTGGCATCCGGTTTAAGCACGATACGCATTTTGCCGAGGTCACCCTTGATACCCTTCAGATCTGCAATTGACGAAGGGAACAAGTCTTCGTATTCTTGGAGGAGGCTAAAAATTTCCTTTGTTGTCTCTTCGTCCCAGTAATCGCCCACTGTAGCCAACTTGGGCTTTCCCTTCGTACCGATGTTTAACTTCTTTATCTTTAGTGACTGTAAATGGATGCCTTCGGTGGTCGGTTCTTCGTGGATGTTCCACTCGCCTTCCTTCTCTTCGAAATACAGGTGCCTGAGGTCCTCTAGACTGTCATTTTCAGGGTCGCCAACAAATCCGTTGGCAAGCCAACTCGTGCCTAGCCTCAGGCCATCGGGCTCTGGGTCGCAGAGAAATAGTACCCCCTTGATAGCTTGTAGTGCTCGGGACACCAGCTCTATCTCCCCCTCGAACGAGAAGCATTGAACAAACTTGGTCGCGACTTCCTGCCAGGAGCTGGTTCCTCATTTCCGCTCTTCTTCTAAGTACCAGGCCCGGGGGATGGTATCTAGGGAGTGGATGAACCGATGTACCCACAGCTCTTGCGGGTATCCCAGAACTTGCCACTGTTCCTCACAGCTCTTCAGGTGGTCCCACGGATCGGAAATCCCGTTGTACCTGTGCTTGCATCGAGGGCCTTTGTCTTCTTTAAACCGCACCCGCAATGCCTCTGCCACGCAACTCCACTGCGATAGGGTGTTGCGGTGGTTCCTCCACCACCTTGCTGACGTGGACTGTAGTGCAACGTCCAAAAGTGGTATCCTGCGACCTTCTGGAGTCGTGTCTTCCACCTTTGCAATAAAGGTATTGACAGCTTGCATGTTCGACAGGGTGGGATATTCTCTGAACTCAGCGCCGATCTAACAGACTCAAGCAATGGTGGCGCATCTCCGCATACTGGTCTCGTACCCACCCTGCTACCAGTCTTCCCAGGTGAGTTCCAAGCCCAGCTCCAAACTCTGGACACTGCGCCAGCTAACAGAGCCTGTTGCGGTCGGGTTGATATAGTCCTCCCGCTTCCCTGTAGTCATCTGGTAAAGGTGTTCCATCATCTGCGCGTCCACTCGGTTATCCATAGTTTCTGTATATCGCGGGCCTTGATACGGGTCGAGAAGTTGAGTGACCCGGACCTCTCCATCTTCGAAGATCATCAACTCCTTTTTGAGGTCGATGATGGCATAATTCTCAAACGCCCAATCGATGCCTAACAGGGTGGGGTAAGGATCCTTGTCCCCCATAATATCAATAACCTCAAAGTCCGTGTAAGTATTCACCCCTGCAATGTCGAATTCGATGCCTTCGAGTCGTCCAATCGTCACAATACAGTATTGGTTCGCCATTCTGAGTTGGATTGGTGAATAGGTTAGTCGTGGCTGTCCAAGAGCCTCCCACGTCTTACGCGGCAAGATGTTGATGTCAGACCCTAAATAAAGCATGGTATCATTGATTTGGAATCCCGCAACCTGCGTGTTAAGACGAAACTCTTTTCCTGTTCGTCGCTTGTTCCATTTGACGCGTTGCACATACTGGGGTGCTGTGTCCCCAGATTCCCTCGGCCCTATATTCCCCTGCAGTGCGTCTTGCAGGGTACGCTTGAGCTGGTCCCGCATAGAAGCATTATCAACAATCTTGAGGAACAGCTGAAGCCATTCCTCAATCAAGGTCCCCGGAGCGGTCTGTTCTCTGGAGCAAGTCGTCAGGGGTACCTCAAGGCCCCCAGCTTCCCTCAACTGAGAAAAAGCTTCCACGACCTTCTGGAAGTACCGCTTCTGCGCGTCCGGCCGGATCAGGTGTTTCGGGGAGGTGAGACGAATAGCCCGGTCCAGCTCCTTTCCATGAGCGTCCTCTCCCATCTTCTTGCCACCTCGCGTGACGATCGCTACATTCTGCATGGCCGGAATCGCAGTTCCGCGCGGCTCAGAGTTCACCAAATTCATGGCCCTCTGCCGTGCCCGATCTTCCCACTTCTTGATGAGTTCTGGACAGTCCTCTGTGGCATGGGCGTTCACATGACATTGGGAACACCAGGGATGTCGGGGAAGGGGACATTCCCGAGCCATGTGACCCTCTTGGTCACAGTTGTAACATTTCACCGGACTGCGGCCCCCTGTGCGGCCTCCGTGCATACCGCCGCCTCTTCCCCTGGAAGCCTCGTTCACCCTGTAGGAGGGACGGTCCAATCTATCTGCAAGTGCGTCGAGAGCCCTGCACTACTCAGTGTTATGAGTCGTGGAAACACAAAACTCACAGTATACATTGTTCGGGACCGTGGAGTACTTCTGTAGTATCGGGCACATCCGAGGAGGATGTCCCATCGTCCGAAAAATCTCGCAGTATTTCGTAGCGGTTGTGTTCAGTTGAGGTGGGAACCCCACATAGGGCTATTGCAGCGGGTATACCCCCTGCGGACTCATTTTTGTGCCACCCACCGTGGGTGGACCCCCCTGGATTGCAGCAACAGAGGGTCCTACACCCGTGCCATGCAGCCTAGGACATTCGGTTGCGACGTGGCCTTCAACCAGGCAGTGAGTGCACCAAACGTTCAGCCTGACTGGTCTTATAGGTTGCATCTCCTTGAGCTTTTCTGTCAGACTAGTGATCTGATGCTGTAGTCCCACTAAGGAACGATGCTGCGGAGTTGGCCCCCCGCGATATTCCTGAGGATAGCCTGCCATGGCCTCTATTTTCATGGCCTGTTCTAAAGCGTCCTGTAAATTGTCAATCTTCTACTGTGTGAGGGGGGTTCGTGTCAAGGGAAGCAGAGCCTTGATGAACCAGTCCCTCTGATGGTTTGGATCGATCGGGTAGCTGAGTTTCCCGATCGCGTCCTTGAATCGCTGCATCAGCTCCCATGCGGTCTCTCCTTCTTTCTGCTTAATCTCCTAGAGCTCGGACAAACCCTACTGGTCCGTCTAGGGTACTTTGAATTCGCAGAAAAAATCCTGCTTTACATCCGCAAGTACAGGATTAGGATGGGCCTCAGACCACTTGATAAACCACCGCAGAGCCCTCTCTCTGAGCGTGGTTTGGAACTCTATTAGCTTCCCTGCATCTGGTGTCTGCCGAGCCCTCCATATGGCTTCGCAGAGATACCAGTGTTTCTCTACATCATCGTTGCCCCAGCCAGAGAATTCTAGATACCGAGTGAATGACCCGGCCATATTGACTTGTGAAGGGGTAACCAGGATAAACCCTCTGGGTCCTGGTTGCGTAAATGTACCGTTGGGAAATGAAATACTACTAGGGATGCTGCTACTAACATATGTCGCTGTCGACAATGGACTGCTGTGCAATTGACTTAATGCTTATAACTTAACGAAAATATTACTTAAAGGTTGATAAAGTACCAGGGAAAGGTAGGGATCCTTGCCATGCAAATTGTTGGAAGTAGGGTTGCCTGGAGAGATGAATGCCGTCCGCTCTTGAAACAACCGCTGCATTACGACGTACCATTCGCCATCGGAACCTTCTTCGGGTTGCCCTTTTGCATCGTCTTCGTCAGTCGTCGTCTCTCCTTTTCTCCTAGCCGGGCTCCCATGCACCCGCCACACTCCCACAACGGTCCCTTCTCTTTCCAGGGTATCTGCTTGGGTGTCCATAATTCCTATCCTTTGAGGCACCTCCCCTTGATTCTTCCAGTCGTTTTCTCATCGTCTTAACTCCCGCATCACTCTTTCTCGCCACCTGTCGGCGATCTGCGCCTGCCGATGTGCACGTCACTCCCTTAACCTTCTCGCGGCCTCAACATCCATCCCCACTCCCCTCTTCACACTTTACGTAGCATCAGTCCTTTCAACCCTTCCCCCAGCATTGGAGGTTTATGCTTCCATGCTCGACTTTTGAAATTCCACCAGCCCTTCGTCCACCATCAGGGCCTTGATTCACAGCGGAATCTCCTTAAGTAGTTTTCCTCTTAACCTGGAACGGAAGATAGCTTCATCCTTCGAGAAGGATTGGTAGCATTCTGCGACAAACTCTACAATATACCCGTTCAAAGTGGTCTCTACCCAAAAATCCACCGTTCGGGTCAATTCATTGTCCAACCGATGCAGAGCCACTAGATCCCCATGCACTCACTTGCGATTTATCTTCCGTGAGCTATCCCTAGGCACCTTCTTCTATAACCTTCGCAACCAATTATAGAGGTCGCTAGGGAACTTTCCCCAGAGGATCTCGTAAGTATCACTGGCGGAATCTGAGAAAAGGACATGATCCTTAAGCACACTTTCCTTTTGATTTGTCAACTCCGCTTGCTGAGCAACGAACTGGTCCAGATGGGTATCCCACCATCTCCGTATTTCACCTTCATAGATCCTAGATACCATGATCTAGTTCCCCTCATATCATGCAGGTCCCGGCAACAGAACCATTTGTTGGCGAGGAAACAGGTCTCGCAGGAAAGACCTAGGTTCAAGGGTTCAAGCTAACAAAGGAATCCGCTGTAGTCTAGAACCACGCCGGCATTATCACCCTACTCCGAGGAGCAGAGAATCTCACCCGAGGCGTGCCGCAACCACATGCAGAAGGGGAATAGATCGATAGCAGGGGAAGGGTCCGCAACTCATTATTATCATTGAATTGATTGCATAAACATAGGTATATACGCAAGAGCATTCATAGAGCGAGCAGGTATTAAGCAAATACAATTTTAAATCACCATAACCACCATGCACACATATGAATTACACAGTAGGACAGCAACCTGCAATTGTATTGATATATTCATCCACATCCATAGTTACATAGCTTCCGGAAGGAGAGCTTACAGTCTGATACATATGCCTTACATAACAGAAAGGTAAATGAGAGAACCCTGGAAACTACAGAGATATCCTGGCCGGTCTCCTTCAGTCGCTCTACATTCCTTCTCCTGTTTCATTCCCTTATTTCGGTTGGGTGACTGGTATTTATTCACCCACTATCGCAACTATTAGTTCCTCTTTGTGTTCTTCTTTAGCTGCTTCCGGCTTCTCTCTTGTTGTCTGTGTGTTCCGCTTTCTGCCTTCTGTTGTATGTTCTCATGCATCTGCTTTCTTCAGCTATCTCTTGCTTCTGCGCCACCTCGATAGCTCCGTGGCTTGCTGTAGTTGCGACTTGGTCGCGATTTCCATGTGTCATCATGCCACAACCCAAAAAGCCCTCCTATATTCAAAATTCAAAATATTCAAAATGGGTTTCCAAAAAGCCCTCCAGTCTTAGCTCTCATACGTTATCCAAATGCATTTGATCCATACATGGCTTACCAACTAAGGGAAATAATTCTAGATACATTGGAAGATATGCAAAAGAACGTGGTCAGTGTTGAAGCAAATTTGCTGATGAAAAGAGCTAGAACCAGAGGTGAGAGAAAAGTCACTATTAAATATGAACGACTACCTCATCTTTCGATGCCAAGATAGAAACATTGATAAGGACTATTTAAAGGATGGTTGATAGGATGTCCATCACTGAGAGACAACCTAAGGTCATAAATCCTAACTACAGAGGCCGACAACAGCCTCAGTTAAGGATCAAGTAAAGAGAACAACGGGCTCTCGAGCAACTAGCACAACAGAAGCAGATTAGGACACCCATGCAACAGAACTATGCTCAAGGAATAGAAGAAGAAGATAAAGACACAATTGTTGAGGAAAATATCCTTTTCAAGACTAATGGTTTGCCCATGGTTTTTATGGAAGATGAAGAGTATTTTTAAAAGAAAGATGAGCCCAAGGATTAAGATTTTATCCCTGCCAATGATCATGAGTTGGAGACCGAATCAAGTGATTATCAACGGGGTTACTTGAATGCACTTAGTTCACAACAAAGGAAACTCTCATTGAGGAGCAGAGTGTTGATCAGTGGTTGTCATTGATGTCAACCCAAGCAGCACCAGTGGCTACCTTGATCTTGCATGGGAATTTTGACCTACAAAATTACTGTATTCTGGGTCAAGAATATTTTTTTTTATGGTTTCTACTTATCGATATGTTTCCGTTGATATATGGCACACCATTTAAATCTTCACGGTTTGAGAGATATTAATGTTTGAAGTTTGTAACCCCATTTAGTGGGCTAAAACCCCATGGGGTTGTGGCATGGGTCATTGAAAAGTCAATAATTTATAATTTTTAAGCTCCTAAAATCCCTCCCATGTTCACTTGTTGCAAACCCTATTAACCTAAGCATTTATATAAATTGTGATCCTCATATCCTCCTTATGTAGGGATTTCGCTACCTAAAACAGGTCATCATGGCATTTGCGCTATAATTTTTTTTTGCAAAGGTTTAGAAACTGAAATTTTTATGAAGCAAAGCCAAAATCATAAGGAAGGTCTTGTAAAAATTTCAGATCAGGGTGTGTAAAATTTTTGGAGATATGATCCGTGGAAGTGAGTATTATTGCAGGCTCCTGAACTTCATCTCAAAGAAGTGACTGTGGGAAAATTTTCATAACCCTCTCTCTGAGTATCAGATTGGAATTTTGTAAAAAGTGGTGGATAGTGAGCAGAATTTAGTTTTTTCGGTATCTATTTCAGATTCGAATAAAGAAACAGTGACACGTGGCACATCATACAAGCTCTCTATACTAAACCAGTCCATAATTAGGGCATTGTGAGAGATTGGGCATAAATCTCTCTTGAAGAATCCAAATTGGTCAGACCTATGCCATTGGAAATAAGAATCAAAGGACTACTAAAGGACTGAAAATAACATATTGGAGATCTAAAATAATAGAGATACACCAGATTCAATATCGAGCTCCTAGAATGCAAGAAACAACTAGATCATGTGTTGTCAAGGGCTGCAAAGGACCAGACTTTCTAGGGTAGCAAAACAAAGAAAGGTGCAGCAGAGGGTATCATGACAAGAGCAGCAATCAAGGTGCAAAAAAAAAACAAGAATTTCACCACATGAAGTCTTCAAGTGGACTACATTGCATACATTCATTGTAAAGGTATCATTGTAAATGCATCATTGTAAAAATTGTACAAGTGTCTATCTGCCAAGAGTTTAAGAGGAAGTGTCAGGAGGTCTAGGATCATAATTAGGTGGTTGTGTCATGGTTGGGGTTATGGTCTAGTGTGTCTTATTATTCTACATAATTCTATATCACTGTAAAGTGGACCATTTTCCCTGGTACGAGAGTCCATTCTTGTTTTATTCTTCTATAGGGTGGTAGGGTGGTGCTAGGCTGGTGCATGAAGTCACCAACATGATCAAGCCTGTGAAAAATTCTAGGTGGTAGGGTGCTTCTAGGGTGAGTTGTAGCTGATTGGGTGTTGGGGCATCCGTTCAGTTGACTACTGAAGAATCTTGGGCATTGGAGCGTCCATCCAGTGGGAGCTAGAGACGAATGCTTTTCTAGATTCTAGGAAGTTGGAACTTTACTTTCAATTGGATTTGAATATTAAAGAATTATTAGAAAAGAATTTAGGTGGTTTTTGTCCTGGTGAGGGTTTCCACCTAAAACACTGTGTGCATTTGTGTTCCTTTTGTTCACTGCTATCATTGTGAAAACACTGATAATAATTGAAGATTAACTAATGCTCTAAAAGATTAATAATAGTACTAATTGAAAGGAATATTGATTCATCCCCCCTCTCAGTATTTCCAACAATTGGTATCAAATCTTGGTTGCTTCAATAGTAATTTAACAGTTGGAAGGAGGTCATGGGGCATACCAAGAATGGTGTACCTATGTTCAATGAAAAAAATTATGCACTCTGGAAAGGAAGAATGGAGGTTTATCTCTTGGCACAAGGTTATGAAGTATGGGACACTATTAAAAACGGCTTTACACCAACCATGTATGAACAAGGTAAGAAGAATTTGGTAAATGATGCAAAATCAAAGAATATTATTATCAGTGGACTTATTGAATTTTATTATCATAAGGTGTTGGGTTGTAAAACCGCCAAAAATGTATGGGAAAAGCTTGAGAATATATATGCAGGTGACTCAAATGTCAAAGAAGCAAAGCTTCAAATATATAGAGAAAAATTTGAGAAACTTAGAATGAAAGAAGATAGAAACATTGCAACATACTTCCAATACGTTGATGAAATAACCAACACTCTGGAAGGATTTGGAGAGCCAGTTGACGAGAAGACTATTATATGAAAGATTCTTAGAACGTTACTAGGGAGATTCAACCCAAAGGTATCGGTCTTAGAATACAATGAAAATCTGGACAAACTTAGCAAAGAGGAATTACATGGAGTTCTCATAGCATATTAAGCGAGACTAGATAAAGAAGAGGGTACTTCGCATCTAGAAACTACGTTCGTTGCATCTAAGAAAAACAATAAGGAAAAACAACCTTCAATTGAAAAGACATGCACCTGCAAGTGTGAAGAAAAGGGAGATGATGAAGAAGGTATTTCAGATGAAGAATATGCTTACTTTACGAGAAAACAAAAAATTGGTAAGGGAAAATTCAAAGGTAAACTTCCATTGATATGTTTCGGTTGTGGTGAGGTTGGGCATTTCGCAGCAAAATGTCTGAACATAAGTGATGGAAACTCAAAAGGAAAGAAAGGCTTTAAGAAATTCAACAAGCAAGGATCCAAAAGGAACTTTCTCTCTAAAGAAGATAGCTCATCATCCGATGGAGACAATGACAATGAAGAAGAAGCCAATGAGAGAGTATTGTTTATGGCCAAGAACAATAAACAAGAGGTATCAAACAATGAAGAAGAAGGGTTTACCATAGAAGAATTTTCTAAGGAAGCAATAAAGCTTATAAAAGAGCTCAAGGCTGAGAAGATCTATTCCAATACACTTGAAGAACAAGTTCAAGGTCTCAAAAGTGAAGTTGAAGAACACAAATGAATTGAAGAGTCACTTCAAAAGAAGTTGGAAGAAACCAACCAAGAAAGGGAAGAATTAGAAGCAGAAGTAGTCTCGCTGCGTAAGGAAGTGAATAAGGGAAAAACTATCCAAAACTATGCCAACAACTCAAGGGCATTGGAAGAACTCATCAACAATCAACGATCTTACAACGACAGAACTAGCCTCGGTTACAAAGAAGAAGAAGTGGGACCTTCTACAACAAAATAGAATGAACCTATGAGATCTTATATGCATGTAGAATTCATTGGACAAGATTCCCAAGAACAGCCTTGGAAGACAATTCCTCGACGAATATTTCCATCCAAGTACCAACATATTTTTTATGGCTATTGTTGTTCATGTGGAAAATTTGGTCATAAAACTGTAGAATGTCGCATGTACCATAGGAACCAATACAATTCCAGGAGATCTGTCAAATATGAACCTCCTAGGGCTCAACAAAACATCAATAGATTTGAACATTTAAGAAATAATATTGAATGTTACTGATATCAAAACTTTGGACACATAGCCAGAGACTGCAGACTGAAAATACTCTAGAAGAATCTTCGAATCCACAGAACGAACGAACATGGAAGAAGAAGAAGACTGATAATTGTTCTCTCGCTCTCAAGGTTCAAAACAACAAAGATGTGTGGTATGTTGATAGCGGTTTCTCAACGCATATGATTGGAGATAGAAAGAATTTTGTATCTCTGAAAGAGAAGAAGGATGGAACCGTGTCCTTTGGAAATGATGGATCTTCAAATGTTATAGGATCAGGTACCATCACTCTCGGAAGCAAATATGCTCTAGCTAAGAATGTTCTATTGGTTGAAAACATGAATCACAACCTACTCAGTGTTGGAAAAATGTGTGATCAAGGACACACAATACTATTCAACTCCACAAAATGTGAAATCAGGAAACATAGGTATGGTAAAATTGTGGCTACACCAAGTCGAGCTCCAAACGACATATATGTTCTAGATGAAGTAACTAAAGCATGTCTACTAGCTAAAGAGGATGATATAATATTTGGTATCAATGATGATCGACTAAGTAAGAATTTTTCTACAAAGATGCAAAGTGAGTTTGAGATGTCTTTACTTGGTGAGCTGACATGCTTCTTAGGGCTTCAAATATCTCAGCAAGAGAAAGGAATATTTATATGTCAAGCCAAGTACATCAAGGAAATTCTCAATAAATTCAAAATGGAATATTGCAAACGTGTCCTTACTCCGATGGTAACAGGTTGCAAATTGAGCATAGATCACTCATCTAAGGATGTGGATAAGAGGTTGTAAAAATCTATGATTGGTAGTCTTATATATGTAACAGCCTCCCAGCCAGATGTTATGCAAGCAGTTGGACAAGTAGAAAGATTCCAAGCAGCACCAAAAGAATCACATATTATTGCCATCAAAAGAATTCTTCAATATCTAAAGGGAACAACAGAATATGGCTTGTGGTATCCCAAGGGTAACAATCTCATTATTCAAGCCTTTACAGATGCAGATTGGGCAGGAAGTGTTGATGATCATAAGAGTACTTGTGAATCATTTGAATATATTCGCCAAAAGCTTGGGATTCTCCCAAGTTCTCATTATATTTTCCTTATTTGGAATATAAAGGGGGAGTGGAAGTGTGTACAAGTCTGCAGGATGGTTGTGTGTCAGGGGGAGTTAATCTTTGCCATTGATGTAAAAGGGGGGGAGAATGTTGTAGGAAGAGGTGTCATGATCGCAGGGGGATTACTTGTGTTGTCATCAATGCCAAAGAGGGAGATTGTTGATCAGTGGTTGTCATTGATTTCAACCCAAGCAACACCAGGGGCTACCCCAATCTTGCATGGGAATTTTGACCTAAAAAATTACTATTTTATGGGTCAAGAACATTTTTTATGGTTTCTACTTGTCGAGATGTTTCCGTTGATATATGGCACACCATATAATTCTTCACGGTTTGAGAGATATTCATGTTTGAAGTTTGTAACCCCAGTTAGTGGGCTAAAATCCCATGGGGTTGTGGCATGGGTCATTGAAAAGTAAATAATTAATAATTTTTAAGCTCCTAAAATCCCTCCCACATTCACTTGTTGAAGACCCTCTCAACCTAAGCATTTATATAAATTGTGATCCTCATATCCTCCTCATGTAGGGATTTCGCTACCTGAAATAGGTCATCGTGGAATTTGCACTATAATTTTTTTTCTACGAAGGTTAAGAAGCTGAAATTTTTATGAGGCAAAGATGAAATCCTGAGGAAGCTACTGTAAAAATTTCAAATCAGGGTAAGCAATATTTTCGGAGATATGATCTTTGGAAGTTAGTGTTTTTGCAGGCTCCTGAACTTCATCTCAAATAATTGACCGTGGGAAAATTGTCATAAATCTCTCTCTGAGTATCGGATTGGAATTATGTAAAAAGTGGTGGATAGTTAAGGGGCTGTATTTTTTGGTATATCAATTTCAGAGCCAAATGAAGAAACAATGACACGTGGAACACCATACAAGTTCGCTCTACAGAACCAGTCCATAATTAGGGCATTGTGAGAGATTCGGCATAACTCTCCCTTCAAGAATCCAAATTGGGTCAGAACTGTGGCATTCGAAAGAAGACTGAGAGAACTACTACAGGACCAAAAATAACATCTTGGAGATCTTAAATATCATAGATACACCAGATTCAATATCAAGCTCCTAGAAGGCAATAAACAACTAGATCATGTGTTGTCAAGGGCTGCAAAGGACCAGACTTTCGAGGGTAGCAAAGCAAAGAAAGGTACAGAAGAGGGTAGCATGAAAAGAGCAGCAATCAAGGTGCATAACAACAACAAGAATTTCACCACATGAAGACTTCAAGTGGACAACATTGCATACAATCATTGTAAATGCATCATTGTAAAAATTGTACAAGTGTCTAGCTGCCAAGAGTTTTAGAGGCAGTGTCGGGAGGTCTAGGATCATAATTAGGGGGTTGTTTCATACTTGGGGTTATGTTCTAGTGTGTATTCTTCTTCTACATCATTATATATCTTTGTAAAGTGGACCATTTTCCCTAGTATGAGAGTCCATTCTTGTTTTATTCTTCTATGGGGTGGTAGGGTGGTGCTAGGCTGGTGCATGAATTCACCAATAGGATCAAGCTTGTGAAAAATTCAGGGTGGTAGGGTGGTGCTAGGGTGAGTTGTAGCTCATTGGGTGTTAGGGCATCCGTTCAGTTGACTACTAAAGAATCTCGGTCATTGGAGCGTCTATCCAGTGGGAGCTGGAGAAGAATGATTTTCTAGATTCTAGGAAGTTGGAGCTTTACTTTCAATTTGAGTTGAATATTAAAGAATTATTAGAAAATAATTCAGGTGGTTTTTGACCCGGAGAGGGTTTCCACCTTAGAAACTGTGTGCATTTGTGTTCCTTTTGTTTACTACTATCATTGTGCAAACACTGATAATAATTGAAGATTAACTAATGCTCTGCAAGATTAATAATAATACTAATTGAAAGGAATAATGATTCACCCCCCTCTAACTGTTTCAAACATAGATATGTGCCAGTTAATCCCATTCAGAAGAGGGAATCTCAACAGAAAGATACTCAAACAAAGCAGAATCCTCTGAGTAATCAAAGTAATGGAAAAGAGCCTGTAGTCACGAATCAAAGTAAGGTAAATCGGCCACCCACAAGTTCAAGAAGTAAGGAAAAGGACAACTAGAAGAAGATAGCTAAATCAAAGGACCATGCTGACAAACGAGAAAAGAGGTAGGAAAAACCACTCTTTCCAGCTTAGAAAATGAAATTTCAAAATTAAAAGTGTCTATTCCTTTAACTGAGCTTGTTAAGAATAACTTGTATAAGTCTCATGTTGCCAAGATGCTTAAAGTAGATCCTTTTTTCTGACATGGTAAATGTCGAAGATGATCAACCTGAACTCATTTTTGGTCCTGCTATTGATGGTCAGTTAGAAGATAGTGAAGTTTCCCCATTCTACTTGAGTCTAAGAATCCACCAATGAATTTTATACAATTCCAAGTTAGACTCCGGAGCCTCCCATAATCTAATGCCAAAATCCAATATGGAAAAGTTGGGCCTTGATATCACTTGTCATTACCATGACTTATACTCCTTCGATTCTGGTAGATTTCATTGTATTGGCCTTATTGAAGATTTGGTTGTCTCCCTAGAGTAGATTCTGGCAAAGAATGTTCTAATGGATGTGGTGGTAGCTGACATACTGCCACGGTTTGGCATGTCACTGTCAAGACATTGGGGGGGGGGGGGGGGGGAATTGAGAGGCACATTGCAATTATACTTTTATTATGCAACCATTCCTGTTTTCGGGAAATTGAGAAAATTATACCATGAAGCAAAGATGAAATATATGATCACAAGAAAAGAAAAGCCCAACTATCATTCGATAAATGTTGTACATATAGATTTAGAGTCATTCATTTTATTTAATGATAGCAACTTAAATGATGTAGATAACCAACTTGTAGAAGTAGAAGATTTTCCAGAGATTCATAATTGCATCAAAGAAATTATAAAAAATGAAAAAGAGAATCTACTGAGCACATCAGAACAACCATCATATGAGGTAGAGAAAAATTCATAAAAGCCATTAGGTAAAGTGGAAGAAAGTCCAAAAAGCATGAAGAAATAGCTCAGAAAATTGGGCCAAAATAGAAATTAGAGTTTCGGCACTTGGAGGATGAAAATGGTCTATGGTCCATGAATTTCATGGTGCCTTGGGAAAACACGAGGCAAGCATTGGAATTTGGGTCCACATCCCTTTTCATCAGCCTTGTAAGGTCCCTACAAATGTTAGATTATGCTCTTACAAGTTAGATTTTGATTGCACTAACAATGAGCAGAATATGAAGCATTGATTACTGGCCTAAAGATCTTAAAGAAAATGGGTGCAAAAAGAATTTCAGTACGTGGTGATTCAAAACTTGTGATCAAGCAAGTTAAAGGTGAGTATCAAGCTAACCATCCTTGGATGAGAGCATGTAGGAATGCTGTCCTAGATATTTTGAAAATGTTTCCGTAGTATACACTTACAGTTGTGCCAAGGAGTCAAAATATCATGGCAAATTCATTGGCTACAACTGCAAGCAATTTTAATATCCCCATCTATTCAAACAGGAAGTTTGAGATTCATGTGAAACACCAACCCACTATTCCTGATAAGTTGCGGTATTGGCAAGTATTATGGGATGATAAGTAGGTAAATAATTTTCTCCAAGGTGAGGCTGAATTTGAGAATTGTTCCACAGATTAAATTTGTGATAAATATGACCAAGACGTAGAAGCAACTCAGGTGGATATACTAAAACTAAAAGACAACAGTATTCCAAAAGGCCTCATAACTTTGGAATAATTGTTTGACCAAGAGGACGTAGTAAGAAAGCCTACATTGGTGCCTACGGAAAAAGGTGTTGAAGATGTAAACATTGGGATGGTTAAAATTTCCAAGTCCTTATGTCCCGAGGTAAAGGCTGAATATGCTAAATTATTTCTAAATTTTTTGATGTTTTCGCATGGGAATATGCAGATTTAAAGGTGTATGACAATAAAATCATTCAACACACTATTTTGATTAAGTCCGATCAAATCCATTTCGGAAAATTTTGAGAAGGATGAATCCCAGATTGCTGCCATCAATTGAAAAAGAGGTAAACAAACTTTTCAAGTCTGGTATTATTGTTCCTATCAGATTCTCTGATTGGTTTTCGAATTTGCTCCCAGTAAGAAATAAGACTGGAGAAATCCGGCTCTGCATAGATTTCAGGAACTTGAACAAAGTGTCTCTGAAGGACAACTATCCACTTCCTAAAATGGATCACATCCTTCAAAGAGTTGTTGGTTCTTCCCAGATGTCACGGTTGGATGGCTATTTGAGATATAACTCGATTCTAGTGCAGAGGATGATTAGGACAAGACAATATTTACTACACCTTGGGGCACATTCAAATATTCAAAGATGACACTTGGTTTGAAAAATGAAGGGGCCATGTTTTAGCGGGCCATGGACATAACATTTTCCAATGAAAAATATGTTTTCTTTGTTTTTTATTTAGATGACTTGACAGTGTTTTCAAATTCTGATGATGAACATTTGCACCATTTAGGAATTGTTTTCGAGAGATGCAAGAAGTTCAAAATCTCTCTCAACCCAAAGAAAATCATTTTTCCATGGAGGAGGGCAAACTTCTTGGTCACATCATTTCTAAGGATGGGATCCAGATTGACCCTTCTCGTGTTCAAGAAATTCAGTAGATTGATTTCCCTCGCAATAAAAAGGAAATACAAGCATTCAATGGTAAGATGAATTTCTTACGTAGATTCATTCCTAATTTGGTTGATCATATTAGAGAGTTGACAAATATGTTGAAGAACGATAATGATGTGAAGTGGTCTGAAGATGCCTAGAAGTCTTTCAACTCAGTAAAATTTGCTTTGACCACTGCCCCTGTTTTGATAAGTCCTGATTATACTATTGATTTCATAATATTCTCATTTTCTCCTGATCACACCATGGCAACAGTCTTGATGCAGAAAAGGGATAAAACTGAGCTACCAATTGCATTTTTCAGTTGCAATATCAAATATGCAACCCTTCAGTACAACACCATTGAGAAACATGCTTTGTCTTTGGTAAAAGCGCTGAAAGATTTCAATGTTTACATTTTACATTCACATACTCTTGCCTATGTGCCTAATGCAACTGTAAAATAAGTTCTCATGTAGACATACACAAAAGGTAGGAGAGGGAGATGGATAGAAAAATTACTAGAATATGACCTTAAGATCAAGCCCACCAAGTTGATCAAAGGTCATGGCTTAGCTAAGCTCATAGAAGAGTCAAACCTTCATGTTCTAGACATCAAATTGATTTCAGACTTATCCGATAATGAAGAAGAAATGAATCTCATTCAGATACCTGATATATTTTTGTCATCTCCACGATATTCTGATATTGTTTATGTTTTGCAACACCTAAAACCTCCTCTAGGCATGAATAAGAGTCAAGGTAGATCTTTGAAGCTCAAAGCTTCTAAGTATTGCACATTGGAAAATGCACTTTACTAGAAGGATTCCAGAGGTGTGTTGCTAAACTGTTTGGTCAAAGAATAATCTAAAGAAGTGATGAATGAATTCCACAAATGAGATTGTGGGGGGAACCTATATTTTAATACCACGACCAATAAAATATTGAGAGTAG
This sequence comes from Pinus albicaulis, assembly GCA_034641835.2. NCBI lineage: Eukaryota > Viridiplantae > Streptophyta > Pinopsida > Pinales > Pinaceae > Pinus > Pinus albicaulis. Next base: position 116,442,455 of record CM076582.1, on the reverse strand, counting down.
GATATTATTGGCTGACACTTTTTGTAGATGTGTAAAAAATAGTAATGAGGTTCCATGAATGTCAAGTTTTCAGGGTAAGAGAAAGCTTCTCCCATTACCTCTTCAACCTATTCAGTGCATGCACCATTTTAGCAGCGGGGCCTAGATTTCATAGGTGAGATTCATCCAGCATCATCTGCACAACACAAGTGGATATTAATAGCCAAATATTACTTTACAAAGTGGATCGAAGCTGTTAAACACACACATGGTGAATGAAGAACACACACATAGAAAGGTAGGATAAGCGTGAGTTATCTTATTATTCACCATAGATGCACATTTATATTACATTGGTGTGACCCTTGGATTCCACATTCCAAGGTCACTTGGACTCCTTTTGTGTCTTTTTAGCTTTCAAACCTACCCATAGAGGGTTAGGTGTCAAACATTCCCCCCTTAATCTGAAGGGGTATGTGTGAGTCCAAGAAGAGAGTTGTAATACAAATCTGCAAAGTATGCATGGCAGCACTTAGGCTGAATCAACTCTCTGAAATGTTGGCATAAAGAGGTGGTTTAAGGATGACCACCAACACAAGAATGCTTAGTGAAATTCCTAGAACTCTTCCAAATCTGGCAAGAAGTTGAGGGCTTATGCTAGAGGAAGTGTCCCTCATATTTGAAGAGGGTGATCTTCAACCTAGAAGAAGTGAGGTCTAAAACCTGTGATGGTTTAAGGATGACCACCAACATTGGAATGCTTAATGCATTTCCCGGAACTCTACCAAAGCTAGTAAGAAGCTAAAGTCTTCTGCTAGAGGAAGTGTCCCGAATTCTTTTGAAGAGGAATAATATCAACCTCGCATAGATGGTTTAAGGTTGTCCACCAACCAAAGGAATGATCATGGGCATCGGTGTCTCTGGCTACAACTCTGAAACTGAAATGACAGGTTGTGGCTCAGGCTCACTTGATGTGGCTTTGAAGCTTGTAGATGACCACCATTTCCCCCCCTATCAGGTACAAGGTGAGATGATGGTGAAAAATCAACTGCTAGATTGTTCAATATTTGAGAACAAGTTCTGACATGTGACTTAAACATCTTCTTGGCTGTTGATGCCCATTTCCAAGAAGCGATCCATCCAAGATGAATCTTTGTTTTTGGAAGAGGCTTGTTTATGAAGCATCTCTATGAAGAGTGGGTGTGCTGACCACGATGCTTGCATGGGTGAAGATAGAAACAATGATATTTCATATGGCCAATGCGATCACAGTGTTGGAATTTTTCTATTTGTTGTCGCTGCTTTGGAAGAGGAGTAGGATCTAGAACAACTGAAGGTGAATTGTCATGAAGAAATATGGCACTCTGAAATTGAATGGGCTTAGAGTAGTTCAGAATATGAAAGGAAAAATCCTTGTCATATCCAAGACCAGTTCTGTGCTTGTTATGGAAAAGATCTTCCCAAGGTCTGATGATGGGCTTGGGAGGTGCAGGCTAGATGATTGCTTCTGCATGCAAGAACACCCACTAACAATACAATGTCGGTGCAAAATATTTTTGTAAATGTGAAACAAACAACCAGTGTGCAGTAGCCCTTTAAGGCAAAAAATACTAATGATTTCTCTCCTCCAAAAAGAACTGTTTTACACCAACAACAATTATATTTTATCCATAAAGACAATAAAAATAGTGCAGCCATATAGTTAAAAATTTACCCATATAATTCATCTCATCTTCAATGCACAAATATAGAACAAGACATATGGAGAGCTCAATCAACATACAATAATTTTTTTTTTTTCCAAAACTCAAATCCCTCATATGTGCTAAAATACTCGCAAGATTATCACCACAAGGTACTCATAAAGAAAGAGAGGCTTCCCAATCGAATGGATAATGACTACTCAACAACATTAAATTCTTCTGAAGCAATCATGGCTTGAGCAGAAGAAAAATATTGGCAGACAACTTCCAATTCCAATGCCACAACTTTGCAACCAAATTCAAGAATAATAGAGAAGGGTTAAGTTGATAAGCCAAGTGGAAGGATCTCCAATGAAGTGACAATAGAGACTACCTCGATATCTCGATATCGATTGAAGGAATTGAAAACCGTTATAATGGATAAGGTGATAGAGTCTGAGAGAAGCAATCGACAAGAAATTCCATTGAAAGTGTGAGCGTGGTTACATAAAACCGTTAGAGACTGTTTGAGTAGGAAACCAAAAATATGTGAGGTAAAGTGAAGAGGCTTCGGCTAAAAAATATCACATAGTTCTCAAATGAAATTACTGAGACAACGAAGATAGTCTAGGTTGCATAAGGAGGGGCACCTTGGAAAGCCAAAAAACCATGGCTCATGCTATTTTCACACTAGCAAAACAATATCTTCACACCAGAATTCTGGTTCCTTGGCATCGAGTTGCGCCCACATTACTACCCACTGTAATATGCTCCCTCGACATCATTCAATGCTTATATTTTATATTTGGTCTACAAATTCTGGTGGTTTTGAGAAACGTAAGTATGTCAAATGTGGAGGTCGAGGCAATGTGGAGTTAATGCTACTAGAGTTGAGGGCCGAGTGTTGGTGTAGACAACGTGGAGGCGACCAAAGTGGGAGTTGTGTGCAAGGGGAAACTATATTTACAACGTAAGGATGGAGTCGACTGGTATACACATTGCACAAGAGTGGAATATGGAGAGGTGCCAAGAGGCAACCAGAGGGGAGCCCAGGGACCAAGGTTTAGTGCATAATCGGGAATTCGACTGTCAATTGTCGAAGCATACACTGGTGCTCTCTCAGATTTTGTGGCGCTTGATGTGGAATAGATACCTAGAGGAATGTGTGTGGAGGAGCACCTACAATGGTAAGGCGAGATTGTGCATTGAGTTTAGGAGAGGAAGCACTACAAAAGAGGGAAAGGAGGGAGGCTGAGTGCATATGGAGCGTGGAACTGTGTAAAAAATATACTCTAGAGTCAACTGCGTATTACCACAGAGAAGCTGAGAGGTGGAGTGTTTGTGTGAAGTGGTGAAGTATGGAGGTCAAGAGCACTATGATGGAGTCTAGAGAATAGTAATGGAGGCCGATGGGAGAGGTGAAAACACCACTGCATTCATAAAAGGAGAGTGGTGGTAGAGTATGGTCAACATTTGGTTGAGGATTTAACAAGAATCAACGTTACAATTCAAATTTCTTGATACACCACGACTCCAATACACCGATTCTAGCTCTCTATTATGGATTTTCCGTTACAACCAGATGTTAAATATGAAATAGGTGTGGTATGAAGTGATTATAGTGGTATGCAGTGTTTGTAGGTTTGAATGGAAGAGGGGCAGCAGGCATAATGACAGGCTTAAAATAGCAAGAGAAAAGCAGAGCACAGGGATTAATGTTGAGTATGAGAGATTGCACACTTTTCGTTATTTTGAGAATGTAGAGAGTGTATAAAATATTTCGGTGAAAATCACATTTAAGAAAATTTTGTCGACGCGTTTCGAACCAGCTAGTGTGATTCATCATCAGGACAAGATGAGAAATCTGATCTAGGACCCAGTTTAAATAGAAAGGAAACTCCAACTAGCCGTTGTGGAATAACGGCTAGTTTGAATGGAATAAGAAAATAAAAAGACAAATTAATATATTATTTAATAATTAAAATATTTGAATTAAAAAAAAATATTATTATTATTATTATTATTTATTTATTTATTTTTTATAAAAAAAAATCAATAAAAAGTGAATAAAAATAAAAATAAATAAATAAATAAATAAAGATAAAATAAAGTAATATTAAATAAATAATAATAATAATGATGATAAATCAATAAATCAATAAATCAATAAATATTAATAATAAATAAATAAATAATTAAATAATAATAATAATAAAGTACAGAAAGGGAGGAAGAAACCAGGGAACAGAGGAGAGGAAAGGAAACGAGGGAGAATTGAAGGGAAGAAAACCAATAACTAAGAATGAAGGGCAGGGATCCAACATCTGCTAACATTCCACCCATCATCCCTGTTAAGGTTGACTGGCCTCTTTTCAATTTCTAAGGCCTCCCTCAACTTTCGGTGGTGGAAATGGTCAATCCTTGCAATAACTTCCGCATCTTCAATGCACAATTTATGGATCACAGAAGCCAAATTCCTAACAATGTAGAGAGTGCAGAGACCTGGCAATAAATCACTAACAAATGGACAGTTTTGCACGCACATTAAAATTTCAGCAAGGCAGGAAATAATATGCTTTGATACCATGTTAAACACACACATGGTGAATAATAAAACAACTCATGCCTATTTGGGAGTCCCAAGCCCTGATGGCTTGAGTTTGGATTTATCTGCGAAGTATGCTGCTCCATTAAATTTGTCAGTAAATTCTTAAAAAAAATATTTTATAAATGTCATGTGACATGTTGCTCCTGAATCTAGCAACCAATCATTTCTCCAAGAAGTAAATGAAACATCAAACAAGTCTTCATTTACTCCATTTTCACAATGTGCTACAACATAATGAGCAGATTCAAGTGATTTACCTTTGTCTTTGTCATGATTTTTATATTTTTCTTGATTTATTTGCTGCTCAATTTTATCCCAAGGCAGCTTACATGTAGATGCATCATGCCAGTGTTTATTGCAGCATATGCAATGAAGATCGGATTTTTCAGTTTGAGTTTGTCTGCCCCCTCTTCCTCTGAATTTTTTTCTTCCTCTTCCTCTTTGGCCACCTCTTCCTCTGGAAGAATATTGAGCATGACTCTTTTCTCTATGTGCAAAGCATACAACCTCTTTAGAAGACATAGGGGCTGTCATCTTTCAAAAATCCTTCTCTCTTTCTACAAACTTTTTCTCAAGGGAATCAAAGGTGATTTTCACGAGGTTTCCACTTGCTTGAAATGACTCAAGATAATGTGAGTAAGTGGGATACAATGCCTTAACATATGCTATGAGAGGTATGCCAACTTCTACACTAGTGTTCTTAATTTCATGCATAATAGATCTTACTTTTGAAGCTAAAGCAAGAGGGTCATCATTTTTCAATTCAAGACTGAACAGCTTAATCATTAATTGAACAATTTCAAGTTCTGAATGTGAGTCATAGAGTTCTTTTAGCTTGCTAAAGGCTTCATAGGCATTTGAAAATGGTGTAATATTTTGACTCACTTCTTCATTTATGGAAGCTGCAATGAAGGCATAGGCCTTGTAGTTCTTGTTTTCCCAAATGGCGATCTCCTTGTCTGAAGTGGGCTTTGCTAGTTGATGGTCTTCTTCTCCTTCACAAATTCCTCTCCACAGCTCATTAAAAATGAGAGTGTGCTTGATTTTCTGAGACCATTCAGGATATTTCTCCTTGTTGGATAGAATAACTCCTACAATAGATATGAGATAATGCATTCTTTTGAAGAAAAAAATACTTTTCTGTCACGGTAAAAAATCAATTCTGGTTTAAATTCTGCAATTTTTTTTTTTTTTTGTAAAAAAATTTGGGGAAAAAAAAGGTATTAGCTGAGGGAGGGATTATTTGGGGGAGGTATTTTCTAGGGAAGGTGTTTTTAGGGGAGGTATTTTCCACATCTTGAAGGGGGGATTCCACAAATTGATTCACTATAGGAATCCCCCTTCAAGATGTGGAATGTGATTATCAAATTCTTGAAAAGACTTTGCATGTGTGAATCTATCCAAGAGATCAAGTTGCCGCTCAACAACATTGTGAGTCTTGGAAGATTCAAGGAATATGACATCTCTTGCTACTACAAACTTCTTATTGATTTAATCATAGAGATGATATCCTTTGGAGGTATTGGAATACCCCAAGAAGATACATTTTCGACTTCTAGCACCAAGTTTATTCCTTTGTACCTTAGGTATAAAAGGATAACAGGTGGAACCAAAGACCTTGAAATGCTTTACCGAAGGAATTTGGCCATGCCACATTTAATAAGGATTTTGTTTATGATTGAATTTGAAGGACACCTATTATTTATGTATACAACACATAGAACTGCATCAACCCAAAACATGAATTTTACATTCTTAAAAAACATCATGGAGTGAACCATATTTAAAATTTCCTTGTTCATTCTTTCAGCTACACCGTTCTGTTGGGGATTATAGGGAAATAGGCGTGAGTTGTTTTATTATTCACCATATATGTACATTTATATTACATTGGTGTGACTCTTGGATTCCACATTCCAAGGTCAATTGGACTCCTTTTGTGACTATTTAGCTTCCACACCTACCCATAGAGGATTACGTGTCCAACATTCCCCCCCCCCCCCTTAATCTGAAGGGGTATGTGTGAGTCCAAGAAGAGAGTTGTAATACAGATTTGCAAAGTATGCGTGGAAACACTTAGGTTGAATCATATATTTGAAATGTTGGCATAAAGAGGTGGTTTAAGGATGACCACTAACACTGGAACGCTTAGTGCAGTTCTCAGAACTCTTCCAAATATGGCAAGAAGTTGAGGGCTTCTGCTGGAGGAAGTGCCCCTCATATTTGAAGAGGTAGAACTTCAACCTAGAAGAAGGGAGGTCTACAACCTGCGATGGTTTAAGGATGGCCACCAACTCTGGAATGCTTGATGCATTTCTTGGAACTCTACCAAAACTGGCAAGAAGTTGAAGTCTTCTGCTAGAGGAAGTGTCCCAAATTCTTTGAAAAGGAATAATATCAACCTCGCATAGATGGTTTAAGGCTATCCACCAACCAAAGGAATGCTCATGGGCATCTGTGTCTCTGGATACAACTCCGAATCTAGAATGAAAAGTTGTGGCTCAAGCTCGCTTGAACTGCTGTGTCTCTGGCTACAACTCTGAATTTGGAATGAGAGATTGTGGCTCAGACTAGCTTGATGTGTCTTCAAAGCTTGTAGATGACGACCATTTTCCCCCCTGTCAGGTACAAGGTGAGATGATGGCAAAAACTCAACTGCAAGTTTGTTCAATATTTTAGAACATGTTATGATATGTGACTTAAACATCTTCTTGGCTGTTGATGCCCATTGCCAAGAAGCGATCCATCCAAGATGAATCTTTGTTCTTGTAGGAGGCTTGTTTCTGAAGCATCTGTGTGAAGAATCCATTTGTCTAACATGGTATCAGAGCGGGAATATTCTAGCCCTACTCCAAATTGAGCCACTGGTATTATATTGTGGCCTTCCTCAAGCAATATGTTCTACCATCCTAACTTTTCTTTGCATGAAATTCAATACCCAATTCTGCCTTGAAGAGCGATTGGTCTAATATCTGCTCACTAATGTGTAAACCAATGTTTCTGTCCATCTGAGCTTTTCTCTCAAACTGCGAGATATTTTTATGTGCGTGTAACCATTTATCTGACTTTTCTAGACCTGGAACATTTTGAGCCTTTTCCTCTATAGTCTGTATCATGGGTGTTTATGTTTTGAACTGTATAGAGTCTGTATTAGACCCACGCCATCAAGGCATTATTGTGGCATATAATTTCACCCTTCTAGCCAATCTACCTCCACCTTCTAAACAGCTTCTCTGTGCCCATGGATTTGAGACCAGCTACAGATGTTCAGTGGCAAACATCGATAATTGGCATTATACATCAAAGGCGATTGTGATGGTGAGCGAAGAATTTTTTTTTTGAGAGACCTACTCATGTTGCTGAGTGGCCTCCATGCACTACAACTCGGTATCCCTCTCCGCCATTGCCTGCGCTGCCTCACCTCACGCCTCCTAAACAACTTCTATGTGGCCTTCCATACCACCGTGTGTCTTGCTTCCCCTCTGCGTGCAGCAGGACACCATCGTCTATCCACTTCCTCCCCCCTCTCCCGCTGCCTAACACCTCTGCTCCCGCAGCCCCTCCCCCTCACAACCTCTCAACCCCTCACTCCCCATCCCCCTCACAGCTCATCCCACTCTAGCCCCCACTCTCCCTGCGGACTCCCCTCCCCGTGGCCCCTCACCCCTCCCTCTCCCCAGCCCCCCCTCTCACTCCCCTCCACCTACGCGCAGTCCCTCCTCTCTCTGCCTTCGCCCGCCCGCACTCCTCCACCTACCACCTCCGCTGCCTCCTCCTGTGTGGCCCCTCCCCCCTCCTGCACCTGCTGCTACCCACCACAACCTCCCACACAGCATACCTCTCAACTCTCGGTTCCCATATCGGTCCCAAGAAGCCATGTAAACACGCCCCTGTGATAGAAAAAAATAAAGAATGCATTTGATGGTATTTGAGATAAAGTATGGCTGAGAAAAATCAGCACACCAGTTCTCAAGAAAGTAAGTTCTATGAGGCTATTGACGATTCCAAAATTTGCTAAGACATCAACATTGTTATTCTTCTCACCACAAATTAATATCAAGACTGGCGTCCCATTTGGCTTCCATCTCCAATTCTCCAGGCACTCACACCCCTAGGTAACCTCACAGATTATCTCCATTTTGTATTATCGACATCTTGTAATCAACCTACCTTCTTGTTGGCTACCTACCACTTTTTGCTTAGGAAACAGATTATTGGTGATTTATTCTTCAGTTTAAACTTTCTATATAAAGTCTTGGAATGGAAAACTACATATTGTATGAGAATTGAACTGATACTATTATCACTAGCTTCAAGGAAATCAAGGAAAGCTAAAACACTTTGAAGTGGTGCATTGAAGGAGTTTGAATTTAAGCGCACGAGCTCAACTTCTATTAATATAAAAACTCTTTGGAGGTGTCGAGCTCTTTTGATCACTATACTTGCACTCATTGCATTTGGAAGATTGTCCATATTTCCCTTATTATTTTACTATTTATTGAGATTGATTTTCTTAAAAAAAAACAATGGCTCCAATTGGTGGAGTATTAGAGTTACTTAGTACTCTGATACTCTCCAATGTTGATGGTATGGTAAAATTCAGCGAAGCTTATCTTGTTGACATTAGAACAAGTCTACAAAATGTACAAGAAAAAAATGATTTTTTGCAGTTGGAGTCTCAGCTACAAGAAGAAGAATTCCATCATTGGAGACATCATTCTGAACCTGTTTTTGTTCAGAATATTGAAAGAGACTCCCATAATCAGCAAGTCAATAATGTTGTGATCCCGACCAGGCAAGCAATAGATTCTGTCATCATTCGGTTTTTAAAAACTAATATTTTGTCTCGTTTCGGTTGTCCTACTAAGATGATCACATATAACATGACAACATTTAAGTCTAAGAAGATGAATGAGTTTTGTGATAGATATAACATTATGTTGGGACACTTTGCAACCTACTACCCACAAGGTAATGGATTGGAGGAGTCCTATAATAAATCCTTGATCAGTATCATTAAGAAAATGTTAGAGGCAAATAAAAAGAATTTGCAAAAGAAGTTGATCAATGCATTTTGGGCAGACCGGGTGAGTTGTAAGACGTATATTGGAATGTCTCCTTTTCAAGTTGTGTATGGTGTCAATACTGTGTTTCCTTCATCATTAACAGTCCCAGTAATGAAATTGTTGTAAGGAGCAGGGACTAAGGAAAATGACATACAATGTCGGATAAATGAAATGATACACTTTCAACAGATGAGAGATGGGGTATTTCAGAATACGTCTAAACTCCATGACAAGATAAAGAAGATCTATGATCGGAAAACAAAGGAAGACAACTTCAAGGTTGGAGATGTAGTACTCTGTTGGGATGCCAGAAACAAGGATAAGGATAGGAATGGAAAATTTGAGAATTTATGGAAAGGGCGATATTAGATTTATGCTTGTCGAGGACAAAATGCTTATTTGCTTGAAGAGATGAATGGAAAAGAGTACTTTGGAGGACCAGTCAATGGTAGTCTCCTTAAGCACTGTATTATATAAAGTACATTTCTCAATAATTTTTCCATTTCATTGTAAATATCAATTACAATTTCTACAAGTGTGAAGTAGAGAATCATTGGAGTTCGAAGCCTGAAGTGAAGGCCATGGAGGTTCACTGATTTTATGTTATTTTCAAGGTTCAATTTTCAATTAAGTAAGTCAGTATTGAGTCAATTTTCAGCCATTTGATTTTTTCTTGAGTCATTCTATTTCTTTTGAGTTATCAGTTTTCAGTCATGTTTATTAGTTTGTGTTTTGGCCCAATGGATAAGGCTTTCTGGTCTACAGTGTTCTTGACACCTCTTTCAGAGCTATCATCCCCAATAAGGCCAATTTTAGTGTCAGTATTTGCATCCTTCCATCAGTGATGAAAAATCCTCTTTTCATATCATTTTAGGGGTCCCACTCAGAAATTTTTTATCATTCCATTAGGTCATGCAAAAAATTAGTCACTGATGGTAGCCCTAGTCCAAAAAAATCAGTCTTCCTCAAATTTGATTACTTGTTGGCATAGTTTCATACCTTGCTGACTATACACCATCCATAAAGTCAATATCATCATGGTCCATCCATCAGTCCTTGTCATCATGAAGTCAGTATTTCAGTATAGTTCGCTAATTACACATACAACCTCAATGTACATGTGCAACTTCAACTCTTCTTTTCAAATACCCACAAGTACATCATCCCAAAAACATGTGGATGATCAAGAGCTGAACCAAAAGACATTGCTGCAACATAAGTGAGTATCATACTCATCTTTTACACCTCCATGGCGAAATTTTGCAACAACAAAGAAATTCTTTCAACTGAAACTTCCTAAACATGCAATCTTGCATCAACTTTTCAACTGAAATACATGCATACCAATCTGAAATTTGCATGTACAAAATGAGTATTGACTTACTGCAATAAGAAGTCCATCCACTTCTCACCAAGCCAATTCCATGGCGACTTTTGCTGTTGCAAATTTTCCTCATGTGAAACTTCTCTTTCCACATCAATAATGGACTCCATAGATCCACTTGCACCAAACTATTTGTCCCTTAACTGCATACGCTTTGGACGATTTGTTGGATGCAAAGTCCAACAATGAGAGACATCATGTCCCTTCTAAATCAAGAAGCCATAAAACACACTATTGGAGTTTGTTTTCCAAAGTTAATCTTGAGGTAAATTGGATAAGGAAAATAGTCTTCAATCCTTTCCAAGACTCAGCTAACAACAGCTATCCTTCCAACTCAAGAAAACTCATACATGCAACCATTTTGCACCATAAGGAATGCTCAACCTGAGCTCTGATACCATCTGATCTGAAAATGGAATGTACTTGTTTAAGGGTGCAAGGTATCCATTTTCCATAATTTCAAATGTGAGCTATACACTCCAATTGACCTCTGAAAATGTGAAAACTTCTTATTTCTTATACAGAGATAGACTGTAGGGGCATTCACCGGACATGTCACCTCTAAAGAGAGGATGAGTTCCAGAGGCTACCTGGCCCTTTACAGACTCTGCCTAAAGAAATAATGAAGTTAACACTTAGAAGTCTTTGACATACACATACTTGAAGTTTGAAGTCTTGCGGAATAAGACAAATAACTTTCTGCAGCTGAGTAGGTGATTATGTGTGTATGAAAGTTATGTATATTTTCTGTTTAATACTTTATATCAGTTTTTTTTAGCATATCATCTTCAGCAAATAAAGACATCAAAATGATAAGCAGTTCACCCCCTCCTCTGGGCTACATCTGCTGGACCAAGCCTCTCAAACTAGGCTTGTCCTCTTGTATTAAAAATGCTACAAAGGCTAATACAAGAATAATAGTGTCTCAAAAGATAGATCTGACTGTAAATACAGAATCAGAAGATAGGAATTAGCTAAACATGCTCTTTCCCAAACACTAAACAGTGAAATTGTACCTGATACAGTACTTTTCCCCAATTGTCCTTGGTGGCCCTTTAGACTTGCATGGAGAATTTCGAGGTGAAGATGACCTCAATTGGTTCTGAAACCTCTTCCATTAGAATCAGAAGGTCGAAAATATCAGAAATAGACTTTTGAATCACCAAAAATGGATGAACATAGCACCCAAACAGCTCCAACACTGAAATGGCCCTGAAGGCCCTGAAAGCTTCCCTGAAGCTAAACAGTGAGAAGAATTCCTCAAAAGGAAAAACGAGCTGTAGAAATGGATTCAGAATGCTGAAAACCTTCAGGAATGACCTTTGTTCCACATTCATTGGCTGCACAATTCCCAATGCAGATCCCAAACTGATTTGGCCCTAGTGGCTCCTGGAACTTCCACGAAGCAAAATCACCTGCAAACGGCCTCAGAAGGCTGTGAAACCTGTGCCAATGGCTTCAGAAGGTCGAAGAGACCCAAAATCAAAAAAAAAAATCGTATTCAAAGACCTCCCCTAGCAGAAGTTATGCCCTCTTTACTAAACTACCTGTTTCCCCTTGAGAAACTCCACTAATTGTGGAAGAACTGTGGATAAGCCCACCAAATAAGGGATAGGCGCCCAAAATGGCGGAGTCCGCCAATTCCCCCGCACAGTTAGTCGTTGGCAATAAATTTTATGTGATCCGCGTTCACATGGGCGGAGTTTAAAACTGTTTGCAATAAATATTGAACGGTTTAATTAAAACAACGTTTATTATATAACAACCCATAATATAACGTTATCCAAAGTTAACCACCGTTCTTTGCGCGCCGATGAGCTAATACCACGGTTCCCGGGCCCCGGTTTTATGAAGAGGGGGCTGGCCCTTAGGGGCTGGCCCCCTTTCGGGCCCCGCCCATCATAACACACACAATAAATAAAATCCGCCGCCAACGCATAACAAGAATCAAACGTGTGGCCTGTTGGTGAAGTCGTGTGGTTATAAACCATGCGGTCCTGTGTTTGAATCCCATCCGACCCGAAACAAAATTTTGCAATGCGCCATTTCAATCCACCTTTGGGGCCCACGTGGCGGCCTCCGGGCTAGCCACGTGGCGCCCTTCCATTGGCTGCAAATGGAATATTCCCCAGAATATTCTGCGGAATATTCCACGAAATATTCCCAGAATATTCTGTGGAATATTCTTTTTTTAATAAAATTTTCCACAAAGTCAAATTTGGCATTTTTTTATGGAAATTGAGAAATCTTCAAACTTGAATAACTTCTGCATACGGTGACCGTTTTTCGAACTGTTCGCGGCGCCGGAATCAGGAAGATGAGCTCTATCCGGTCGTTTAGGTTCAAACTAGTTCTGAGCACCTTCATTTTTGACCATTTTACGACACTTGGTCCTGAGCTCCTGATCAAGGGATCACACAAACGTGCATAAGCAACACGAGTGGTCACAACTTAGAATTTTTGATACGACCACCATCACACGATCCAATCCGACCTGACTTGCCCGAACGCGTTTCCCTAGGCATCCTCACACGAACCGACCTGACCCACCTGAACACATTTCCTTGGGTGCCCTCACATGACCCGAAATGACCCGACCTGACTGGACACATTCCTTGGGTAGCCTGCCATGACCCGACTTGACCTGACCCGCCCGAATGTGTTTCCTTGGGTGCCATCACAATACGGCACGACCTGACCCAACCCGACCTGAACGCATTTCCTTGGGCTCCATCACAAGACCCGACCTGAATTGCCCTGCCTGAACGTCGAAGGCACGAGGGAGAAAATGTAAAATGGGTCATTCGAATGTGCACAAGGCACACAGGCAGTCACAAATTTTCATTTTTTATACAAATTCCCTTGGACGATCCAACTCAAACGCGTTTCCTGTGGCACCCTCACATGGCACGACCCGACCCGCCCGAACGAAGGGCACAGGAGGGAGAAAATGGAAAAAGGATTGCACAAACGTGCACAAGAAATGTAAGTGGTCACAACTTAGCATTTTTTATACTACCACCCTCACACGACCCAACGCAACCCGACCTGACCCGCCCGAATGCGTTTCCTTGGGCGGCCTCACATGACACGACCAGACCAGACCCGACCCGACCCAAACCACCTGAACATGTTTCCTTGGGCACCCTCACAATATGGCATGACCTGACCTGACCCAACTTGAATGCATTTCCATGGCTGCCCTCATGAGACAGCTCGACATGACCCGACTCGACCCGACCCGGTCGGACATGTTCCTTTGGCACCCTCACATGACCCAACCTGACCCAACCCGCTCGAACATGTTTCCTTGGGCGCCCTTGTAGAAATTATATAAATAATGCATTATAATTCCAATATTCTCCTAATCACACCCTATTTTAACTTCATGCACAATACAGAATCTCTTCTGCCATTGATCATCATATGAGGAAATTAAATCAATTGCATGCACACATTAAAACCATAAAAATTCACACACATTAACATAGTGATTTATCGGAAAGCCTAAAGCTAAAAACCCCAACTATCTGTATATAATATATGCCATAAAGATCATGTAACAATCCTCATACAAATATTCTCACAATATCTCAGTACAATACAATCGCTACACACTAATCAGGTCCTGATCTAGCAAATCCATGCACCGATCTCTGCCACCTGCTAGTCTGTCTCTACTGCGTAATCCCTGTTGAGGAATGGCTTTGAATGAAATCAAATCCACCTGGATTGCACTGTGCAATCCTCATTGGCATCTCCATCAATGTGTGGTGCAAACTCATGCAACACTATAGTCACAACTGATAGTCACACTTGCTCTTTCACCTACCTCTCCACTGGTCTCCACTGAAACTGTCCATGCACTGTAGTTAACTGATGTATTCTTTAGTTGATTAATGAGTTAATAATTAGTGAATTAATTAATAATTAATTCACACCACTCTCACTAGTGTATCGATCAGTTAGACTAGATACAACTAGCTCAACTATGTTTAACTAAGTTAAACTGAACACAACTCCACCAACTACCTCAATAACTCCACCAAACTCTGTCACATGAGTTCTAACTGAAGTCTCCATGCAATAGCTCCACTTAACCCTCGGGAATAGTGTAATTCCTTCTGTCAGCTCCTGTGCCACATCTGTGCACTTAACTGAAGTGCTCCAAGAGAATAAGATAATGTTTAGAGTCCAAATATTATTAAGAGCTAATAATATTCAACATATCTATTTTTAGACTGGAAATCTAAAAATAGATTCGTCCTAGTATGTCTAAAAATATAAGTCCATATATTTTTCCAACTTGACCAACCATCCACAAATAGCATCCTACAACTCATAGAATATGATCGACATGTCTAAAAATAGACTATGCGCCAAAAATAACCTACGAGCCCACTTAATGAAGGCGACTTCTTTCCACTAAGCTCATCATCTTGTTGCAATCTCAACACTCCCTCTCAACAAGATAGAGATTATTTTCCACCCCGGTCCTACCTCTATGGTATTCGAATTTGCTCCTGGTGAGTGCCTTTGTCAAGATATCAGCATCCTGATCCTCTGTAGGAATGTAAGAAAGTAACATGATCTTCCGTTGCACACAATCTATGATATGATGGTACCGGATGTCAATATGTTTATATCTATCATGAGATACTAGATTAACCGAGAGTTTAATGAAACTCTGATTATCACAATATATCAGAGTATAGGATCTAAGTGTGAACCGAACAACCCGACCAGGATCTTCCTCATCCATATAGCCTCGCATGCAACCAAACTTGTTGCCATATAATCAGCCTCCATTGAACTGAGTGCCACAGATCTCTATTTCCTGTTGTACCAAGAAAATTTTGTAGACCCGATACTAAAAATCCCTCTAGATGTGCTCTTTCTGTCCATTGGGCTTGCTGCCCAATCTGCATCCGTGAAGCCATGCAGCCTCACCTCATCCGACTGTCTGTACCAAAGTCCATATCCCAATGTGCCTTTTAGATATCTCAATACATGCTTCCCCGCCTTCCAAAAGAGCTTGGTAAGCTTAACCATAGCTTTTGAAAGCTGGTTAACAGAATAGCATATGTCTGGTTGTGTATTGACTAGATATATGAGCGAACCAACCAACTGTCAATAAATAGTGGCATCCACTACCTCTACCAATGTATCATCCTCTTTCCTCCAACCACCAGGAAGAGGAGTGTTGATAGGCTTGCATCCTTGCATGTTGAACTTCTCCAGTATCTCCCGGGCATACTTTCCTTGAGACACAAACAGTCCATCATCACGCTGCCAAATTTCCAATCCCAGGAAATAATGAAGGAGGCCTAGGTCCTTCATCTCAAACTCCTTTGCAAGATCAGCCTTGCATGAGAGTATTAACTGTTCATCACCGGTCAGTATCAAATCGTCTACATAAAGTAAAATGATCAGAAACTTACCTTCAACCACTATCTGTTATAGGTTGGGATCCGCCTCACTCTTGGTAAAACCAAGTTCGGTGAAATAATTGTCTATCCATGTGTACCAAGCACGAGGTGCTTGTTTTAGCCCATACAGCTCTCTTTTGAGCCTGCACACATGCGACTCACTACTAAATATTTCGAAACCTTCAAGATGCTCTATGTACACCTCCTCCTCAATGACTTCATTGAGGAACGCAGTCTTCCCATCCATCTCATGAATGTGCCAACCCATCTGCACTGAGAGAGCTAGGATGCTCCATATGGAAGAATACCTTGCGACAGGTGCAAAGGTTTCTCCATATTTGATCCCCTCAATCTGTGAGAAGCCCCGGGCAACAAATCTTGCCTTGTACTTCTCAACGCTCCCGTCAGCAGCGTTCTTCACTTTGTAGATCCATCTTGACCCTACCACTGATTTCCCTTCCAGCCTTGGGACAATCTCCCATGCACTGTTTCTGACAATCGAATCACACTCTTCCACCATGGCATCTACGCATGCAGGGTCCTCCACAGCTTCCTCAAAAGAGGATGGCTATGTCATGATACACTTGCTCATCAGAGCCATGTATCCATTATATCGTTCAGGTGACTGTCTCTGTCTGCGCTGTGATGTAGGTGCTCCTATAATCTTCTCTGCATCAAGATTCAGTCGCTCAGCTTCTGTAGTGCGCTTCTGCCCTCTGATGTTTGGCACCGCATGAGTGGTTTCTTCCACTCTATGAACCTCCTCTTGTGGCTAATCCACATCCTGAGGCTCATCCTTAGGAACTAATATCTCCTCATCTGCATGCAAGTGTGGATCCCTCTCAAGCGAACACTTCATGTCTTTCTCCTCATGAAATTTGATATCCCATCGCACAATAGTCTTCCGACTGTATGGAAAATACACACGATAGTTGTGGGGTGTATCAGTGTACCCCAAAAATATCCCAACCTCTGCGGTTGGCTCCAGCTTCTTCCTGGCATCCTTCGTCACATGAATGTAAAAAGGTAAGCCAAAAATCTTCAAATCAGAAATATTGAGCTTCCTACTAGAAAATGCCTCTTCGGGTGTACTCATGCCAAGTACTCTATGAGGACAACGGTTTTGCACATAAACCATAGTATTGCATGCCTCAACCCATAAGTGCATGGGAAGGGCCTGATCATGCAACATTGCCCATGCAGCACCCATGATCGTTCTGTTCTTTCGCTCCATGACCCCATTCTGTTGTGGGTTATGAGGTGCTATGAGCTCTCTTCGAATTCCTTCTGCACTATAAAAGTCCTTGAATTCACCAGAGATGAATTCACCACCATTATCACTCCTAAGAGGCTTCACCTACTTCCCAGAATCTTTCTCCATGAGTGCCTTGAACTCATAGAACTTTTCGTATGTCTCGCTCATCTTTTGCATGAAGAAGATCTAGCACTTACGAGAAAATTCATCAACAAATATCACATAATACATGTGCTTTGCTGTCGAAGCTACTCAGAAAGGTCCACACACGTCTGTGTGACTTCTCTCAAGGATCGTCATGGTGTGACTATCCTTCTCATGAAAGGTGGCTTTCACACATTTTCCCAAAGTACATCCCTTGCGCTGATCTGACTGCGCAAGTGTACCTTTGGGAAGCCCGGTAGAAATCTGCTGCAAAATTTTCAAAGCACCATGGTGAAGATGCCCAATCTCCTATGCCATAGCTTGCCCTCATCTCGGCTCACCACTCCTTCTGCCTTGCCTGCTATTGTTGTGTAACCATCTACCTACAATTGATAAAGGTTCTTAACTCGAACCCCTATCCTCCGGGTTTCACCAGTTGCCTTACTGCGCAGGAAATCCTTTTCCTCGCTAAAGACAACATCATATCCCTTGTCTTCCAACATAGCCATAGAGATCAAATTCTTCTTCAATCATCGAACATGCATGAAATCCTTTAATATGAAAGGTTTACCAGACTCCCTCTCAAAGGAAATGGTCTCGATACCAGTCGCACTGTGTCTACCATCATCACCCATCTCGATGTGCACTCCAAGATCCTTCTCATCCAGATCACTGAACAAATATTTGTCTCTATTCATATGAAAAGACGCACCACTGTGAAGAAACCACACTGAACCCATCACACTTGAGACCAAGCATGTGATCAGCAAAAAATCCAGCTCAAACTGCAAGGCTAAGGCTTCTTCAGCTACAGATCTAGAGGCCTGCTTATTTTTCTTCTTCTGTGGACAATTAGTGGCGTAATGTCCATGTTGGTGACAGTGAAAGCACTTCACCTTGGACATGTCCTGCTTCTTGCCTTTCGCACCGGATGGAGAAGTATTTTTCTTGCTCTTCCACTTCCTTGCTTTGGCAGCCAAAGTGAAATTTTATTCATCTTCATTCTTTGATGAAGATCCATCCCTAGTACTCTGCCTTATCTCCTCCTACACAATATCCGACCAAAGTCGCTCCCATCCTGGCAGTTTCTCCCGACCATTGACAGAGTCCTCATAGGAATCCAAACTCTTCAAAAGCTCGAGGAGAGCCAAGCTCACCAAGTCCTCTTCATCTAAATAAACCCCCACACTTCCCAGCTCATCCCTACACTGTAAAAAATTCGTGAGGTACTTGGGTATACTTTCGCCCTTCTCCATTTTTATTTTCCTGAGCTTATCTTTGAGCGCCAACTTCCTCTGGTCGCTCTTGCTTTGGAAAAAGTCTGTCAAAGCTTTCCACATCAAGAATGGAGAAGCTTTACCATGAATAATAGACACTATGTCATCCTTCACACCTTCCAACAGAATCCTTCGACATTTTGCTGTCTTCTTTTGCCATGCATCAAGTGCGGCAGCATCACTAGAAGCAGGTTTTGGAATTTCTGTATCTATGAACTCCTTCAACCCATTATCCTCCAGCACCGCCGCCATCCTATCCTTCCATGCAATATAATTCGAGCTACCCTCAAGGGCATACTCCAATTGAAATCCATTGAAAGACATCTCAACTTTGACACCAAGAAAACACTGCTGCAAATTCGAATTCCACCAACACAAAACTCAACCGCTGCAATGTTTTTCAATTTCTCCAATGATCAATATCGCTGCGATACCATGTAGAAATTATATAAATAATGCATTATACATCCAAGATTCTCCTGATCACACACTATTTTAACTTCATGCACAATACAGAATCTCTTCTACCATTGATCATCACATGCGGAAATTAAATCAATTGCATGCACACATTAAAACCATAAAAATTCACACACATTAATGCAGTGATTTACGGGAAATCCTGAAGCTAAAAAAGACAACTCTCTGTATATAATATATGTCATAGATATCATGTAACAATCCTCATACAAAGCTTCTCACAATCTCTCATTACAATACAATCGCTACACACTAATCAGGTCCTTATCTAGCAAATCCATGCACCGATCTCTGCCACCTGCTAGCCTGCCTCTACTGCACAATCCCTGATGAAGAATGGATTTGAATGAACTCGAATCCACCTGGATTGCACTAAAAAATCCTCATTGGCATCTCCATCAATGTGTGGTGCAAACTCATGTAACACTATAATCACAAATGATAGTCACACTTGCTCTTTCACCTACCTCTCCACTGGTCTCCACTGAAACTGTCCATGCATTATAGTTAAATGATGTATTATTTAGTTGATTAATGAGTTAATAATTAATTAATTAATTATTAATTAATTCACACCACTCTCACTATTGTATCAATCAGTTAGACTAGATACAACTAGCTCAACTGTGTCTAACTGAGTTAAACTGAACACAACTCCACCAACTACTTCTACAACTACACCAAACTCTGTCACATGAGTTCTAACTGGAGTCTCCATGAAATAGCTCCACTTAACCCTCAGAAATAGCATAATTCCTTCTGTCAGCTCCTTTTCCACATCTCTGCACTTAACTGAAGTGCTCCAAGAGAATAAGATAATGTTTAGAGTCCAAATATTAATAAGAGCTACTAATATTTGACATATCTATTTTTAGATTGACAATATAAAAATAGATTCCGCCCAGTATTTTTAAAAATATAAGTCCATATATTTTTCCAACTTGACCAACCATCCACAAATAGCATCCTGCAACTCATAGAATATGATCGACATGTCTGAAAATAGACATAGTATAAAAATAGACTGTGCGCTAAAAAAAGCCTGCGGGCCCACTTAGTGAAGGTGACTTCTTTCCACTAAGCTCATCATCTTGTTGCAATCTCAATAGCCCTCACGGTACAACACGACCCGACCCGACCTGACCCGAATGCATTTTCTTGGGCGACATCATACGACCCAACCCGACCCGACCTGCCTGAACGTCAAAGGCATGAGGGAGAAAATGAAAAATGGGTCACATGAACGTGAACAAGGTACATGGGTGGTCACAACTTAGCTTTTTTGATACGACCTCCCTCACACGATTTGACCCGAACGAGTTTCCTATGGTGCCCTCACATGGCACAACCCGACCTGCCCGAACAAAGGGTGCACGAAGGAGAAAATGGAAAAGGGATCGCACAAACATGCACAAGAAACATGGGTGGTCACAACTCAACATTTTTTATACGACCACCCTCATACATCCTGAACTGACCTGACCTGACCCACCTGAAAAAAGGGCGCACAAGGGAGGAAATGGAAACATGATTGCACAAACGTGAACAAACAACATGAGCAGTCACAACTTAGCATATTTGATACGGCCACCATCACACGATCCGACCCAACCTGACCTTCCTGAACGCATTTACCTGGGTGCCCTCACACGACCCGACACGACCCGACCTGACCGGACACATTCTTTGGGTATCCTGCCATGACCCAACTTG
The DNA here is from genome assembly GCA_034641835.2 of Pinus albicaulis. Classification (NCBI taxonomy): domain Eukaryota; kingdom Viridiplantae; phylum Streptophyta; class Pinopsida; order Pinales; family Pinaceae; genus Pinus; species Pinus albicaulis. The sequence continues at coordinate 116,421,438 of CM076582.1, read as the reverse complement.
ACCCGACCCGCCCGAACACATTTCCTTGGGTGCCCTCACAGTATGGCACGACTCGACCCCACGTGACCCGAACACGTTTCCTTAGGCTCCATCACACGACCCGACCTGACCCAACCTGCCGAAACGTCGAAGGCATGGGGGAGAAAATAACAAAGGGGTTGCACGAACATGCGTAAGGCACACAAGTAGTCACAACTTATCATTTTTGATACAAGCTCCCTTAGATGATCCAACTCGAACATGTTTCCTGTGGCGCCCTCACACAGCATGACCCGACCCGCTCGAATGAAGGGTACACGATGGAGAAAACGGAAAAAGGATCGCACAAATGTGCACAATAAACATAGGTGGTCACAACTTAGCATTTTTTATATGACCACACCTCACACGACCCAATGCAACCCAACCCGTCCTACCCGAACGTGTTTTCTTGAGTGGCCTCACATGCCACGACCTGACTAGACTCGACCTGACCCGACCCGCCCAAACGTATTTCCTTGGGTGCCATCACAATTTGGCATGACCCAACCTGACTTGACCCGAACACGTTTCCTTGGGCGGCATCACATGACTCGACCCGATCCACCTGAACGCATTTCCATGGGCACTCTCATGACACAGATCGACACGACTCAACCCGGTCGGACATGTTCCTTGGGTGCCCTCACATGACCTGACCTGACCCGAACTGCTCGAACATGTTTCCTTAGGCGCCCTCATGGTACAACATGACCCAACCCAACTGGACCCGAACACATTTCCTTGGGTGACATCACCCACCTGAACAAAGGGCGCACGAGGGAGAAAACAGAAAAGGGATCGCACAAACGCGCACAAGCAACATGGGTGGTCACAACTCAACATTTTTGATATGACCACCCTCATATGACCCGACCCGACCTGACTCGACCCGCTCGAAAAAAGGGCGCACGAGGGAGGAAATGGAAAAGGGATCACACAAATGTGCACAAGCAACATGGGTGGTCAAAACTTAGAATTTTTGATACGACCACCCTCATATGACCTGACCCTCCCAAACGTGTTTCCTTGGGTGGCCTCACACGGCAAGACCTGACCAACCCGACCCGACCCGACCCGCCCGAACATGTTTCCTTGGGCACCCTTACAATATGGCACGAACCAACCTGACCTAACCCAAACGTGTTTCCTTGGGCGCCATCACACGACTCGGCCTGATCCGAACGAATGTGTTTCCTTGGGTGGCCTCACACGACACGACCCGACCAGACCCAACTCGACTCGCTCGAATGCGTTTCCTTGGGCACTCTCATACGAGCCTATCACACGACCCGAAACATTGTTCCTAAACCGTAAACCTGATCACATGACCCGACAAATTGTTTCTAAATCCTAAAATATAACTCCCAAGCATTGTTCCTAAACCATAAACCCTAATATTGTTCCTAAACACTAACACTAACACTAACACTAACACTAACACTTCTCTCTTAAACGTCGCAATACCGACACTTTGCTCCAAACCGATGCAATACAGACACTTATCTCCAAACGTCGCAATTTTGACACCTCTCTCTTAAACGTCACAATACTAACACTTTGCTCCAAACCGTCGCAATACGGCCACTTTGCTCCAAATGTCGCAATTTCGACACTTTGCTCTTAAACATCGCAATACCAACACTTTTCTCTTAAACATCACAATACTGACACTTTTCTTCAAACCGTCTCAATACCGACACTTTGCTCCAAACGTCACAATTCGAACACATTTCTCTTAAACGTAGCAATATTGACACTTTGCTCCAAGCTGTCGCAATACCGACAGCTATCTCCAAATGTTGCAATTCCGACACTTTGCTCTAAACGTCACAACTTTACTCTAAATATCGCAATACCGACACATGTCTCCAAACGTCAGTATAGCGACAGTTGTGGGCAAGATTTTAAAAATTGATAAAAATTAGGGAAATTTCCGATAATACGTCAAAAGTGTCGGAACTAAAGTGTTGGAATTTTGACCAAATGTACTAGTGATCTTAAAGTTTGACTTAAAGTTTATGGTAGAGTTCACATATAGAAATGAGATGCGTTAAATATTGCATTGCCTATAGTTTGAGGGATATTTATGACACATATACATTTTTCATGCATGGTTTGCATGAAAGTTTTCCTTAAAATTTATGGTAGAAATCACATCTAGAAATGACATGCCTTAAGAAAGGATGAGATCCAGAGGCTACCTGGCCCTGTTGGGTTGAGGGGTCCTGACCCAGGTTCGAAGGTTAAGGTTTGCCAACAAACCCCTATACTACTGGCCCTTTCGGCAGTGACCTGTGTGCGCAGGCCAAAGTCTCACCCTAAGCAGCATGGGAGGGTGCTGGAATCAGGTTTACGCACCCCAAGAGAGAGAGAGAGTAGGTAAGTCAACAGATCTGCATTTGCAACCTAACGAGTTCGCATCCAACATATTTATTTGCAGGACTTGTTAACAGTATAATCACAATATACAGGTCTAATATTATGCACCAATCTAGTTAATAACTTTGCAACCACGTGCATATCAATAGTGATCATCATATAGTACCATAACGCATCATCAATAGATTAAAGTTATACCATAACATAGCTATATTCATAGCATAAGCAGGAACACAACAATATTGTAACATATCCAAACAGTTCACATCAACAGTAATACATCAGATCAAATAACACAAAAATACCTTAACCAAATCCACATATATTAGTATCCAAAACCCAATACAATCTGACACAGCCTGTGAACATAGCCAGTAGGGTCCGTACACAACAGGACTGAGGATCTCCACACACAAAACCAGTAGGAGTCCTTACCCAAATGACCCAACTACAGATCTAGATATTCACACTTATCATCAGACTCTAAATTTCCTGCCTTAAGACTCAAAAAAATTCATATATTTATATCGACTTAGCCTACACTGTCAATGCTCTTAAAATCATGGTTTTCAGACTCTTGGTATACCCTTGACCCATTACAATGCATTTGGGGCTTTAACCCACCCCAAAACCCCTGCGCTAGACTAAATAATATCAAAAATATAGAAAATTATACAAAATTCGTAGCTTTTAGGGGACCCTCTCCCAACAATCCCCCAACACAATCTTGTGACTCGTCCTGATTCATTGTGATGGTGGGGTCTCCAACTACACCTGCAGCAGTCTGATTGCCTCCGTCAATGGAGGTAGCACACATTCACTCTAAGCAGCAACATTTTTCACGATACTCACCAACTTATGTGAAGTCAGGCCTTCTCTTGTAGTGGTGAAACTCTCCAGAGTTTGGTTTAGCTATTTGACAGTGACCTCAATATCCTGGGTGAGCTTGAGGGCGTCATCAACCCATGCCTTAAGACGGTCACTGAGAGTCTTTTTCTTCTGGTGGAGGTTTTTGATATCATCCCGAAGGGCATGGCTAGTTCGTAGTCACGCCAAGTGCTGAGCAGGAACCAAAGTAGGCATGGTGGCTTTTTGCTGCTCGAACACCTCTTCCTTCTATTGTAGGTCCTGGTTGATTTCACACAGGATAGGGTCACACTGTACCTTGGTCCATACCTGCATGGCTGTATCCAGCAATTGGGCATGCTGAGAAATTTGTCCTGTAATCACATTTGTAGCTGCGGTAACTAGCACAGCTCGCTGGGCCCATACTTGTGGCGGTGTCTCTTGCTGCAACTTAGCCTGCAAATCTATGATCTACTATTCCAATTGTGTTTTTACCACTTGAGTCTTCGTCCTGGAGGCCTTCAAGGCCGTGACCAACCCCTCAATCTTGGCCTGGGGGTGGTGGTGGCTGGTATTTATTCTGTAACATCCACGCAGAGTCTACTAATTAAGTGTTCCATCTTCGTTTTCTGTGCGGTGCCGAGGGTGCAGGTAGCCTGGGCCTGAGATACTTTAGCAAAAAAAAATTCAATTGTTTGCTCGGCTGCATTGAGCTGATGGTGTACTTGGAAATCTTGATGCAAGATTTCTTCAAATAACGCAGTGTGGAGCAGCTGTAACGACTCATGAGGTATCCAAGCTAGATCCAACTACACTCTTGAACAAGCATGGACTTGTGCACCCAATTGAGGAGGACTCATTATAAGGGTTGTACCGGGTAGCAGACAGGGACAGCTTTCGGCGGTAACCACGACTGCGGTACTGGTTGCGAGAGTCGACCTTGCCTAGGTCATGCTATTCTACAAGGTATCTACCTAGAGCTGCAAATATCAGATCCCTACCTGAAGTGTATCAACCGCGACCTTCTACTGCTCCTCGAGAGCCAGTCATTTGTCCTCTACCACCAAGGTGACTACATTTGCAATCTACTCCAGATCATCTTTGGTCAGTGTAACTCCTGTACCACTTTCTGGTAATATGGCTCCTTGTTTCTTGAGTGACCCTTTGACAGGCTCAATTGTCCGCTTCGTGACTCGGGGGGAATCAATACCTCCTGCATCCAATCCTTCTATCCCCAGAATTGGTTGCAAATCCGTCTGTATTTCTACTTCTGCATCCTTTTCAGTGGGTTGTTTCTACTAAGAATCCTTCTGTGTTGCTGCATCTGTGGCTTTCCCTGTACTCTTACCAGGCTATGAATCTTTCTGCGACGTGGCTTCAACGCCCTTCCCCATGATTTTTCTCGGTCCTCCAATTTATTTGGTCATGGGGGAATTGATTTTTGTACAACTTGTGCCGGTGGTGCCCATCGTACCAGTTTTGAGCCCAATATTCCACTGTGAAGACCATGTAGCAACTATGCGATCAATATCTTCATCTGCAACCATATATGGGAGCGAGGCCCAGGCTTTATCCTTGTCTACTCTGATTTGGATGTTGTGCATGGTGACCTGAAATGCTGTGAAGTTTTTATACTTTTCATACATTGCTGGAGACAAGCGTGGTAAAAAATTGATGGCGTCTACCAAGCTGCTCTAGAAGAGGACCCAAAAGACTTTGTTGTCCTCGATGCGCTGCACATCGTGAGAGTCCCAAAAGTTCATATAACGAGCCCTTTCTCACATGTCTTGGATGAGCTCAGTGAGGATTGATTCCTCAGGGGTTTTCCAGGCGACCAACGCAATGAGAAACAACAACCAGGAATAACAAAAGGCGCATCCCTGCTCCTGGGATTCTCGGACATTGGCCAAAAATTCGTCGCATAAGTATTGGGCCCAATTGAAGCATACCCATTTTTGTTATTGTCCTGCTAACTGAATTACATAGGTAGGGATAGTTGTAGCCTAGCATTTTCGCATCATCTTGCAAGCCAACAACATAGTACCCAACTGCGTACGAGGGTCACTGATAGAGTTGATTATGAAGCCTCGAGTATTCCGCTCCACATGGTAGGTTTTTCGCACGTATTCAGTTGTCTCCCCCTCATACTTCTTGCCAACGTGCTCCAGAGGGTTTGGTCCTTTCATGGGAAGACTAGTAATTTGATGAATTAGGGTAGCATCGATGGGGATCCGATCCTAGATCCACAGGCAACCCTCATGAACTAGGGCAAGCAACTAACATGCCAAACGGTCTGTGATGTTGTAGTGGCCAAAGTGCGGCATCCGTAGCAGGTTCAGGAGTCTGAACCCAACCAATCCATGCACCCAACACTTGGGATAATCTTTATCCCGTGTCTTCTTGAACTCTTTCAAGGTATAAATCGGGTGCCAACTCAGGGAACGCCTCCAAATTGGCCAAGTCATGATCATCAAATTTTATCTCATGGAGTCTTCCAAAAGGTTCGCCAATGACAGGGACCTCTCCTGAGGTCAACGACATCTGCAGATAGGTGATCAAGCCGTCGAGGTTATTTGGCGTGCGTGTCGAGGGCCTGCGTGACCGAACAAATGGCGATAGCCAATTGATTGGTGCGGTGGCCTAGGCCTCCTCTTGAGTAGAACATGCCTGGGGTGTCACTCAATGGGATTTTACATTTCTCGGGGAAGTAAGGGCTTCACCCCAACCCATTTCACTGTTTTTCCTGAGCCTTGGGATTTTTCCTTTCCTTTCTTCTTGGTTGGGCTCGGCGTGGAGATAACCTCTTCAGCCTCAGATTCAATTTCCACTACTTCCTCAGTTTCTTTCTCCACCAAGGTCACTGGTTATGATGCTTCCACGAGATTAGTGGCCTTCATCCTAGCGCAAAATATGAATTCTGGGTTGCTACTGTCAGAGGGAGAAGTTTTCTCAGGCATGAAAAGGACACTATAGGCACATAAATTCTTACAACACAAATTGGTTAAGGACAAAAATGCCAAGTACAAGCTATTCAAGTGATACATAACCCTTGTCTGATCTATCCTGCTCCTTTTATATCCTTTGCGATCAACCAACCGGGTAAAATTCACCTGGAACTTACCATCAAGTAGATGGTAAAAAATATCCAGAAATTGCCTCATTAAATGCCGGGCGCTTGCTCCTGTCAACGGTAACTTTTGCTTTTTACCTAATTTTACTATTCCAACGGCTAGTTTCCGCACCTCCTGTGTGCCCAGCGCACCCCTGCGCTCCCTACGGACCTCCTATGTGCCTAGTGTACTTCCATGTGTCCAACGCACCTGCTGAGTTCTGAGCATACATCTGCACCTTCAGTGCACCCCTCTGAGCTTCCCCACCTGCGACCATGTCCTATGCGTACCGTGGTACTATCCGTGCTTACCTTCCTTGGTGGACTGAGCCCACTTTATACAGCTACACTGACCATATAGTCATTTAATCCGATAAGGTTTGAGCAGGCTGCCATTGACATAGCCAGGTAGCATATCGCCGCAAAGGGTGGCTAATCAGACAACCCCACCATCCGTGATTACTTTAACTGCATAGGGCCCTAGCCAGTGCTGTCGGAACTTCCCTGGGTGTTTTTTAAATTGGATATCATATAGTAGCACTAAGTCACCATCCGTAAAGGACTTTTGTCGAATATTTTGATCATGCCATGCCTTATCTCGAGCCTTCTAAACATGCTGATGGAAATTAGCAATTAAATGGTCTTCCTCCAAAGCCACCAGCTACGCTAGCTGCTCCTCCATGATATTAGGCTCCATCATATTTGTAAACGTTGCGATGCGCAGGCTAGGAATAATTTATTCCATGGGCATAATGGCCTTGTTGCCATAGACCATCTGAAACGGTGTTCTTCTTGTCAGCTTCTTACAGGTATTTTGGTAGGCCCAAAGAACAGACGAAATGCGCACATCCCAATCGCTGTGATCGGTGTTACAGACCTTGGTCAATGCGTGCTCCAAGACTTTATTAAAAGCTTTGGCCTCTCCATTTTCCTGTGGAGGATATGAAGTGATGGACCTAAAATTCTTCCGTCAATGCCTATATTTTTTCATTGACAAACTGCGCACCTCTATCGCTCATCAGAATTTTAGGACATCCAAATATGGTCTGAATTTTCTCAAAGATGAAGTGCGCAGTGGTATCTGCAGTGGAATCCTTTACAGCTTGTGCTTCGGCCCACCGAGTTACATAATCGGTAGCAGTTATAATGTAACGTGAACCTATCTTTTTCCGGGTGGGTTGATAGGTCCTACGAAATTGATGGCCCATTTTTCAAATGCTTTAAGGGAAATTTGTGGTTGAAGGGGAATTTCATCCCTGCGGGACGGGCTTCCAGTTCATTGGCATGTATTGCAGGCCTTAAAATAGTCGTGAGAGTAATTATCCAGGGTAGGCCACATAATACAGCTCTTAAGATCTTCTGTGTCGTTTCTTTCCCTACGTAGTGACCTCCTGCTACCTCATCGTGGGCTTCTCCCAAGATAGCATGTTGTTCATGTTCCAAAACATACATTTGCAACACTTCATCATCCCCCATCTTATATAGATGACCTGCGATTATGGTAAAATCCACAGTGCGGGCTACCAACTCTTTCTTTTGTTGCACCGAATACTCTGCAGTTGCCATGCCTGTAGTTAGGAGCTGAATGATGTCAGGGAAGTGCACATCAACTGCTTGAATAGAAAACAACTGTGTGTTAGGAAATCCTTCTTCCAGGATGGTCATCTCCTCACCATCTCAATTCGGGACAAGTGATATGGCCCAACATTCAACTTTCCCAACTTGACAATGATCTCAAAGTCATATTCTTGGAACAACAGTAGCCATTGGCAGATTCCCCCCCCCCAATACAGGATTATTCACCAGGTACTTCAAAGCCAAATGATCTATAAAAATTTTAAAGTGTCCTCCTAACAGATAGTTCTGATACCTATGTAAGGCATAGACCATAGCCAAGCCCTCTCATTTCGTGGTAGATTAGTTGCACTCTGCACCAGAGAGTTTCCTACTAGAAAATGCAAGTGGATAATCAATTTCTCCATCTCTAGGCTACCTAAGGACCGCTCCCAGGGCGATTTCGAATGCATCGACGTGAACATGGAATACCTTCGCCTAATCAGGAAAAATGAGGATAGGCGCAGAGACCATATTTTCCTTGAGTACCTCAAAGCTCTTCTGACACTCCTCATCCCAAAAAAATAAAACATCCTTCTTAAGCACCTTTCCCATAGGCGTGTGATCAACGTGTACCCCTGAATGAAATTTTTGTAGTAGCCTATGTGTCCAAGGATTGAATGCAACTGCTTCTTAGTTGTAGGTACTGCCAGATTTATGATCGCTACAAATTTTTCAGGGCCAACCATCAACCCCTGTCGGCAAACTATGTGTCCAAAAAAGGTGTCGAAGGGTACGCAGAAGATACACTTATTAATATTCAGGTAAATCCGGTGCTTTCGACAGGCATCCAACATCATGCGCAGGTTCAAAGTGTGCTTCTTTACTAATTCGAAGATAGTCCAATCATCGAAATAAACTTCCAGAAATTTGTGGATGAATTCTTTGAACACTGTGACTACTACTCGTGATAAAATAGTAGGGGAATTCTTGAACCCAAATGGCATAACTGTATACTAGGAAGGACCCCCATTAAGTGCCAAAAATACTCCTGCTGTGGTCTTCAAGTACGATTCGGATCTGATGGTACCCTGAGAACCCATCAATGAATGAGTACGCTTCCTGCCCTCCTACGCTATCAAGGATTTCATCTGAAAATGGTGTAGGAAAGGGATCATGTACGCAGCCATCATTCAATTTTTTCAATTCCACACAGATTCATATTTATTCCTTCATCTTTTTCTCGTAAACCTCCATCGGGATTACCCAGTCTGATTGTTCAACTGGTTCGATAATACCTGTGGCAAGAATTTTATCGATTTCTTCCTTAACTTTTTCTTATACTTAGGATTCACCCGATAAGGCCGCTACTTTATAGGGCGCGCATCTTGTTTTAGTGTGACGTGCATGACCCCTAGGTCCCCTGTGATCCCCTTAAGCTTTGAAAACTTTGTCAGGAATAAGTCCTGATATTCTGTGAGAAATTCAGCAACCTTTCCTACCATATCCTCATCCCAATAATCCCCAATTTTAGTCAGCTTAGGCTTCTCTTCTGTGCTAATGTTGACTTCTCGTAACTTTAGAGGCTTCGTAATGTCCACAGTTTGTAGTGGAGGTCCTGCAACTACATGCTTCCCCACCAACTCTGGGATAGAGACATTGCACAGATCCTCATCGCAGTCTTCGATGGTTATATTGTGGCAGTTGGAAATATCCTACATCTTTGTTTCCCATGTCAGTACCCCAAGTACTGCATAGGGGCGTGATTCATCAAATATGAAGGTATCTATTTCCTGCAGAGCTTTTTCAAGTGCCTTCATTCCCCCTGTTAGCCCAAATGTCCCTACCAATTAATCCTTTAATGTTTCTCAGTGGTTAACGCGCTGTTGTAGCTCCGCATCTAAGTAGCATGTGGTGGGAATTGGTCCCAAGGCATGAATAAATAGGCAAACCCATTCTTCTATAGTCCGATCATACCATTTTTCCATCCAAGTGAACTGGTGTTCGTGCGGGTCTCCAAGGCCAAGGAATGTTTTTATGCGCAAGTGGATCGGAGGTTCAAATTGCAAGATAATCATATCTCGACACTCTTCCCAATATTGGAATGCCCCCTTATGCGTATCCCACCACCTCGGAGGTGTTGCGCACATGGCTAGATTAAGGGCCCATAGCCTTCGCTCTCGTGAAACTTCAGTCCCAAATGTTCACAAAAACTCCTTAATACTACAAGAACCATCAAAGTAGGGCAGTTCTCTTACCTCTGAGGAGATGCATCGGAAGTCCTTTGTGATCCTAAGACATTGCAGTGGAGATACATCATGTAACTGATTCTTCCATTTTTCTATTTCGCCATCGGAGTTAGAGAAACACTCTCTATCCTTTTACCAACAGAGTACACCATCGGTTGTGGGATTGATCCAATCTTGGTCCCGCGTAGTTAATTTTTAAATATGATCTATTAGGGTCCTATAATAATAGGACTCATAATTTTTGAATTGACTATGACAGTCTTGTAAATATGTACATACCTTGCTTCATACAAGTTGTTTTCCCATATTTGAAAAATTAAAAATAAATTAAAAATGAAAAGAGGGTAAAAGTCCTAAAAGAATGATCAGAGGACTTAGAAAAAATACAACCCAAAAGAAAAAGAGATAAAAATAAGACCTGAAAGTGAGAAAGCCAAAATGCCACTACTATTTACTTTTACTGTAAAATAATGATTATGTGCAGATTGTCAATAAATGCCATAAATCCATGATTAGTTAAACAATTTAATCTTAACTTTTCATGCTTTGAATTTCATGTTTTAGATAGAGAATAAATATATGTCAACAAATTTAAACTTGACAAATCAGTAGATAGTATAGAGAATAAATGAGGAGCTCAACGGTTTAATTTGAGCCCTCGGATGAAATAAGGTTAGACTTGGATAGTTTTTATGCTTTGAAAGAAAAATTGATTTAGGGTTGCAAGCCTAAATGCACCCATAAAAATGAAGTAAAAAATGCTAGAAATAATGATGGGTAGGTAGAAAGTAGATGTGAAAGCATGTAATAAAGCATCATTGGGCAAAAATTAATAGTTTCCCTTCCCCTATAATTATTCATTATTCTAAACTATGAGTTAAAAAGGCTCAGAGCATTTCTCTGACTTCTGTTGGGACTGGACCCAAGGCTCGATGACTGATTCCTTAGAAATATTGAATTCCTACATAAAACCCATTTTCATCAACATTTATCCTTCATCCATAATCGTAATCCCTTTTTCCTAAGTAAAACCCCATTTTTTACTTAGTAAAAGTAAAACCCTAAATAACTAATTTTATTTCCATTCAAAAATCATTCAAAAACCCATAAAATGCATTTATCCTAAGTTAACGTTGGAAAAATACAACAAAGATAAGCTATGCTTTAATTTACACTTTACATAGTGTTAAAACATGTATTTTTTATTCATATCATACATTACCCCTTTTTCATATTAATTTCTAACTTATTTATTAACTCCCTAAAACTACACCCTCCCATATAGTATTAAACGTTTTATTTTAAATAACCCACAAAACCTAATATTTAAGTTTGAACCAATGTTTAAATACCCCATGTGATGAAATAAAACCTGCCCTTATCTCATTGGTTTAAACTTATCAATAAAATAAAATACCCTGCCCCCTATGGTTATTAAACACTCGTCAATTTTTTTTAAAACCATATAATAAGACCTGCGCCTGTGTATTGATTAAACACTGTGAAATGTTTTTGATTTACAGATATAATACATTAAACCCCCCGCATATTATAACCCAATGTTTTAACTTTATTAAATATATATTTATAAAGTTAAACAAAGTTCTCTGTTGCAGTGATAAACCCCAGCCCCACTACCGAATCCCAAGCATCCTCCAGATCAGATCTCGACCGTTCGCATGATTCCTTCACGATCGAATGGGGGAGAAACCAAATCACAAATAAATTTTCCCGTGCTTAACCTTTTTATTTCCATGCTAAATGTGTGGTTTTACCATTTTCTCTCTCCTTGACGTGGCACCATTTTATTGGATCGCATTCAATCCATCTGAAACCACTTACTGCCCAAGTTGCGCGCAATACCCACCAGTGGTTTTTTGTCTATCGAACGTGAAAACCACCTTCCCCCCTGATTTGACATTGATTTATTGCATGTAAATTTAACTTAATTTGCTTAATAAACATTGGAAATGCACTATTATTCTCTCTTTCTACGCGTATCCACTGTATGTGCTATTTTGACTTTGAAACAAGCATTTTCCATTGTTTTCGTGCCAAGAAACTTCAAATTTGTGCTTGTACCTATTGAAGATTGCGAAAGAGCTTTGAATTTCTCCATAGATAAAAAAACCACCATTGAATCCATTCAAAAACCTTCAAAGACATCCTCAAAACCTTGTACCTGCATATAACACGTATTCCTCTAGAATTCAAACCTGTTATCATTTTTAAAATACCTTTAAAGAAAAATTCCAGTCATAGTTCAAAATTAGTCAAAACAAGCCTATTAAAACATCCAAAAAACAGGCCAAACCCTCTCAAAATTTCTGAAAACACCCTGTTTTATGCTGCGCACTATTTTAAATGGAAAATTTGATTTTATATAGTTTTTCTAAACTGTTTAAAACTCCAAGTTAAGCCCAGAAATCCTATGGAGGTAGCCTAAACTCTGTGCCTAATTTCAAGAGATCTCTAGCCCAATTACTCATTGAAAAAACTCAAGAAATCCCCATTTCTTGTTTTCTAATCAGTGAAGGTTTGTAAATCATGTTGAGAGTCCAAAATTGAAAAGGAAGAATCCAAGAAAAAACTATATTCCACCTGTTTAAATCCAAGAAACCCCTATTAGAGTCAAAAATACTTCTGCAAATTTTTTAAACTTGCTGAAGTAGCCAGAAAAGCAAAACAAAAGCAGAGTTTTGTAGTCCAAAAAATCTCAAAAATGCTAAAAATACTCCAGCTGCATCTTCCAAAACTGCTATTATTATAAATCCTCTACAACCTCCTGTTGTAGACATTGAGCACACTCCATTAGCAGATGTTGACTATAAGATGTAGACCCTATTGTAGAATTCAATTTGTTGGAACTTCATAACTGGAGCTTTGAAAAATCTTTAGATAATGTTGAAGAAATACAAGTTTGGGAATCCCACTCGCCCAAATATGTTGTTCCAGTTGCTCATTCATGCCTAGAGGTCATTAGGTTATGCCATCATTATTATATGCCTCAGAAAAGAGAAATAGTCAGTGCCAATAAAGAAGTACTTTTTACCATAAATGCTAAGTCCATTAATCAATTGTTACAGCTCAAGCCTGATCCTCGAGCAGTCCCTTGTCCATTGAAGCACTTACCAAGCTCTAAATTGGCGTTGATTTCCTAAGAGATTCAAAATATTCTAAATATTCGTGCCCATGCATGTGGAAATTCCTCAAATTAATCCCCCATATTCTTCCTCAAAGTTCCCATAAGGTTCAAGGAATAGCATTTCAATGCTTTCATTCATTCTAGGGTATTTCACTGATGAACATACAGATGAATCCATTTAAGGTTTCCTATCCACCTTTACACCATGACAACCTCCATCTGTTATTGATGTAGAAAAGACAATTTCCACATTAAGCTTTAGTATAGCAAAATTATCCAATTCTACTTAGTCCCAGATTCACTCTCCACAATGATGGAACTTATTCGTTTCTCATTTCTTACTATGCAACTTCTAATTTCCATATCCATTTTTTCATATAATAATGACCTTTATTGCCGCTCTAAAAATTGCAAATTTCTTTGTAACTTCAATATTAAACTATATAAATGTCATTCCAAAAAAATCAACATAATCCTTAAGGAACCATTGTTGAATATATAACAAGGTGAATCAATTTAGTTGATTTATTGAGGGCCCACTACCAACATGTAATTCTCTTAAGAAAATAAGCACTGTAAGCTGTTGAGTCCACGGCTTCACAAACCACCACAGAAATCAAAGCAAACATAATAAACAAAATACGGTTCCAGCTCTATAAGTCATAATTTCATTTTGTGACTGCACTAATCTCAACGCAATTACTATACCAATATAACCAGCATTGAGAAATGTCTAGACAGAGAAGAAAAATGTCATATGCATTTCTTTACATTACTAGTGCTGCCATATGAGCCGTCTTACTAAGTGTTAGACCGTGCTTCTGTGTGTTGCGGTCAAGAGAATTAAACTCTTACAGTCACTTGCTAGAAACGCAGATTGCCAACTTATCTTTTAGAGGGGTGTTTCATGCTATTTACTATCATCTGCTCTCATCTTCATTTATGCCTGCGTCCAACATCATAGCGTCTCCACTCTGAATTTGCTCAAATTTATGTGCTGGTTGATTTCGAATTCGATCTTAGTAGAACTATGTCATTCATTTGCGTTCCATGAAATCGAAAATTAATTTTGCTACCATCGTTTTCCAAATACACAACGACTCCTACATTCACACATCCATATATGACACAAATATAATTTGTAGATTCTAACAAATAAAAACACATATAATACCTGTTAGCCACCTATAAAAATTTGATTATACCAAAGGTGGCTAAATTTGTTTTGAACCTTCCAGGAACAATTTTTCCTTATAAAATTTTTTGGCTCTTGAAGACTCTTGAGGGCCTCATACCTCTATCCAGATCCCATATTGCTATTTACATCCTGAAAACCTCTGAGATCCTACAAAAATCCAAAGTCAAATATTGTTGCAACCCCTTTTCTCCCTTCCTATTTTTCCTAACTAACCTTTGTTTCTATCCCTCCATTCCCCATGAAAACCCCAAAGTTTCGTGATTCTTCCTTTCTCCCTTTCATAAAATTCGTTTGATAAGGTCTAAGACTCCTTCTTAGCCTGATCAGAACCTCCATTTCCTTTGGAAAAACATTGAAAAACCATTAAAAAATGCATATTTCCTATGTTTTGGGTTTAAGCCCCCTCGGGCTAAGCCTCTGACCCCGTTTTCACCCATGCGCCCAGGCGCCAAGACCGTCAAGCACTATCCTTTCAATTTAATTTTTTCCGCCCAAAACCTTAAAAAAACCTTTGAAAATCATGTATTTTTGGGTTTTAATTTTCATTTCCAAAGTTTTCCGCCGTGTCAATTTTGGAGCGATCATGACCGTTGATCTGCTCCGCAGATCAATGGAGTGGAGTGCACCATTCTTATGGACCCCCCGACCCTGCTTTGTTTTCTAAACCCGCGCGGTATATTTCGTACCACCTTCGGGCAAAGGCAGTTTTACCCCAACGGTTAGCGATTCCATAGACCACCTGACACGCGTCCCATGCACTGTTTGAAAACCGCCGCGTAATCGTCGTCCCCCGCGCGTTATCGTCCGAACCATGGTTGCCCAGTGAAATGAATATCCACCGTCCGATCTGGGCCCACTTATCCAACGGTTGTTGATCGCCCAAAGTATCCGATGTTTAACCGAACTACCCGCGTGATAACTCAGGTCTTCGTGCAGCGGAAATCGCATCCCCGCCATCGATCAGATCTGCAGATCGATGGCCCATATTGCGTCACCCGATTCTGTGGCCCAGTCAACGATTCCGCCATTTGACTTTCCGATGCCCACTCCCGACCGTTGATCACGCGCGATCGACGGCTCAGATTCATCCTCCTTTTTCTGCCTCCTCATCTGATCTCGACCGTCGATCTCTGCAGATCGACGGCTCGGATTTAGTCCTCCCGTCTACCCGATCTATGATATCTCCTGATAGATCTGGACCGTTGGATGATGCCATCCAATGGCTGCGCTCCCTCCACATGCCACTGCAGCAGTCAAACCATAAATGCATGGATTTTATAACATTTCATTTGTATTGTGCAGGGTTTCAAATCATTTTCGTGGTTTTCGAAGAAGATCTAAAGAAGGAGGGTGACGATCCCCCTATTTCAATTCATCAAAGAAAATCACCCACAGAGTTAAATTGCATGTTTCGTCAATGTTTTCTTAAGCATTAATGCCTTATAAACTATGCACAGCCTCGCACGACCACAAGAAAGTCATGAAACAGTAACAGTCGAATATTATCAGTGTCGAAGACCAGGATGAATTAGAAACATAAGATTAATGGACAGATCAGCGGGTATTATGGCTAAGACAGTTATCAAATGCCTAATACCCAATCTAAAACACAGTTTAAAGGAAAACCTAAAGTGTTTTTGTCATACAGAAAGTATCCACCACCACATTTGAGGCAAATTGATTCCTTAACCACCATAGAGCCACCTGTTCCTCAAAGTATTCAATCAGGGGCCGAAGTTATTGCTCAGAATCAAATATCTGCCTCACCTCATCACCAAAGGTTAATTTTTTCCATGAATTTAATGAAAGGATGTCAACAGAGTAACCCTAATATTGCACAGAGCCTCAAAGGTCAACAAAATCTCTCACCGAGATTAAATCATAAGTGTAAATTAGTTAATGCAGTGAAACACCAGTACAGTTTCTTCATTGAGCCCCCCAAGGGCTAAGAAGACATTAACTCTGTATTAATTATTTTTTGAGATTTTTTTTGAGATCTCACGTCCTCATCCTTCTATAAACACTTTTGTAGAAGATGAGTGAGGGGTTGGTTGTTAATGTAATTACTGAAGCATTGTATGTAACTGAGATGAAGACTCCTGATTGTAAATAGTGTTTTCACTGGCTCTTGGAGCTCTGCTTGTAACAGATAAGTTAGGTTGTGAAAGAAAGATGAACTAACACATTGGATGTGAAGATTGTAATTGGTTTCGAGCATCAATACAAGTTGATTTATGGGATCCTGGTCTATGTTGACGGTGATGTTATTCTCATTGTAACTTGTTATTTTATTTCTATTTTCATTATGTTTCATATTCTTCTGTAAAGAACAGTTTAAACAGTGTTAGGACCTATTGCGTGTCAGTAGCCTTCTCTGGTTCAGAAATCTTTATTTAAATGTTTTATTTCAACTGTGTTATTTGAAAATGATTTAATTCAGTTTAAGCATAGGAATGATGGCGTTCCCTCGTCTTATTGTCTTGGCTGAACATTATTTTTGAATGTTACTTTCAGTATATGTTGTGTGAAGATGAACTGAGGAAGATATGGTGAGCCCTGGTCCCAGTCTTGTTTGCATAACTGTTTGATTGTTTCCCTTATAATGTGTCAAAAGCTGGATAGTTTCAAAGCACTTACCAAATCTTAGGCCATTCTTTGTTATCTCTGTGACTGTCTTGGAAGTAATTAAGTAAAGCAGAGCTAGGAGAGGATTTGTGGTGAGCCCGACTCACTAGTTTCTACTCCAAAATTTGCCTTCAAGTTTCCCTTAGTTTTTTATATGGTTTCTATTAGAAGTGTATCAAAGGCTGGCTAGTTTCAAAGTACTTACCAGATCCTATTTTTCTTCTATGTTTTTCTTAAGTGCTTGGTCAAAGGCTGGCTAGTTTCAAAGTACTTACCAGATCCTAGTTTGCTTCTATGTTTTTCTTAAGTGCTTGGTCAAAGGCTGGCTAGTTTCAAAGTACTTACTAGATCCTGGGCTGCTCTTTGTTATGCATCTGTTTATTTTCCCTTTCTTGATGTATCACTCCATTCCATAAATCAAACCTTAAAGAGATCCTTAGGCATAGATGACTTGCCCCATAGACCACTCTTGAACCTGATTTTTTCAATTAAATCCTCTTATGACTCCATAGCCCAATGGACTGAAAACCTGTCATCATTCTTCTTCTTGATCAAAGCTTACTCTTTTCCTTGCAACTTCTCACCTTTGAACCTTTTTTCATTTGGAACTCTTCACCTCTAACAACAATTATGTTCAACCATCCAAAAACAAAACAAAACCCTTAGTCTTCATAACTAGCCTAATATTATTACCCCAAACTTCAAAGACAAATCTATCTTTGCACTTATTGGAGAGATCCCTCTCCGGATTCAGGAGGGATAGATCCTAGAATCCCAAAGTTGGTTGAAACGATGTTGTTTTTGTAATTGGACTCTGCCAATCTTGCTAATAAATTACAGATTCCTAACATTTCTGGCGACTCCACTGGGGATCTCAAACCCAGAATCTTCATAAGACCTTGTGAGTAAAAAGCAGCCTTTCCAAGAACTACCAAGAAATGGTAATCATGATGAAACTTGTTTGAATCAGTGACAAACTAGGTCGACCCTAGGATTCTCATAAGACTTATCTAACCTTGGAAAATCAGCTAGCTTAGCCATAAGAGTAGACTGTCTTTGTCTCACAACCGTAGCTATGTTTTGAAACAAAGTTAAGACATTCTTAGAAACCACAAATAAAAAATAATAACCCAGAAAATACCAAAAACATTTCAGATTGGTAGTAAAACACTTACTCTTACATTTCACTTACCTTTTTATTGTGTTTTACCTCATAATCTTAGACAGAGTTTGGAAAGAGCCAGGTAGCCTTCGGATCTCATCCTCTTTTAGAGGTGACATATCTGGTGAATGCCCTCCCAGTCAATCTCTGGTTAGAGTTTGTTTTCTTTCAAGATATCCTTGAAAAAGGATGTTTCACAAGCACTGTGGTGGACAATGTATCTATTTGAAAACATTCTAAAACTTTCCACCTGGCGACTCCACAATCCTGAACAGACCTTAAGACTCCACTGGGAAGAACCCCTACCATCATAATATCATTCAATCCAGTTAGAGGACTGTAGGATTAAAATTGTGAAAATAGATTAGTTAACCTCTCAAATACTGTCATACCTGATTGAACTTTTCTTGATTTTTTGGGTCTAAAAACACAACATAGTGGCTCCTAGGAAGATTCACACTAGAGCCCATCCTGACCCTGATCCTCCTGAGATAGTTGATAACCCACAAAATATCCTTAGGAATTTTCCTAAGACAAAATCTTCAACTATTTTCAGATCACCCCTAAGAGCAAATTCAGCCCCCGAAAATCTTTCAGCTCTACAACAATCACAAGCTGACTTAGTTAATCCCTTTAGGACTAGGTCATTTTGTGATTTAGATCAGCTAGATTTTGAGTCTTCACCTTCATCTCTTGAAACAAGTGAACATTTTGGTAGAAGGGAAACAACACCTCCTGATTTACATTTTATTCTTAACTTAGGTGTCTCTCATCCAAGATCAGCTCAGCAATCTACTGCGGTTCCATTCATTTTTGTTCATCCGTCATCCACTGTTCAAACCACTCTACTTCAGCCCACACCTCCCCTTGTAAACCCACCCCCACCACATATCATGGCAGCATGGTATGCTCCCTTAGCCCTTCCTATACCACTAGTCAATCTTCCACAGGACTATCAGTCCAAAATCCCATTGTATGATGCTAACAACACGATAACTGCATCACGACATGTGGATAAGATGAATGACTACTTTGACCGGAACGAAATTGATGATGATTCTGTCAAGATTAGACTTTTTTCTCAAAGTTTGGGGGGGAGAAGTAAGAAAATGGTTTAAAAGCTTAACCCCCCGCAGTATTAATGATCTCCAAGCCTTCCATCAAACATTCTTAAACAAATGGGATGTAAGGAAGAATCCTCTCCAAGTTCTTTCCGACTACAACAATCTCCATAGGAACCCAGGGGAAAGTGTACAAGCTTATTGTACCAGATTTAACAGTGTGTATAATGCACTTTCCCCATAATTAAAACCTCCACAGGGCTCAACCTTAAACAAATTTCCTGAAGGTTTTGACTCTGATATGACCTATTCACTGAGAGAAAGAGATTTTGCAACTCTTGAAGACATGCAAAGAGGTGCTCTTTCTGTGGAAGTCAACCTAATGGAGAAGAGATCAAGGATGAAAGATGAAAAGAGAGTATCTTTTAGGGAGGAATCAACACCTACTACCTCAAAATCAAAGATGGAAAGAATGATGGAAGAAATGATGAAGAAAATGAGCATTCTTGAGAGAGCACAAGAAAGTCAAAACCAAACTGCTCCTCAAAACAAAAACGAAAACCAGAATCAGAATGCTAGAAGGAACCAACCTCCTAACAGACCTAGGGAAGATGATCAGTAGATCACTCCTCCCTTTCATCAAAACTATGTAAGCGAGGTTGAGGCAACGGATCAAATAACAGAGGAGGATGATGTGAACCTATTAGGGGTAGATGATGATAACTTCGAGGTTCATTATGATAGAAAAGAAGGTCTTTACACACCTTATGATGACAAAATAGATGATAATGAAAATTGTTGTCAAGACATGGAAAATGCCATCACAGAACCTTCAAAAGAATATGAACTCAGAAGTAGATCGAGTCAACAAACCCCCATCACCAAAACCTCTGACAAACCTTCTCAAAACAGCACTGCAACCAAGCCTAAAACAGTCAAACAAAAGGATAAAACAGTGGCTGATAATTCTGGCAAAGGTAAAGAGAAAGACACTCAACATCTTGAAAAATAGAGTGTAAACATCAGTAGTACTAACACTTCAGCTAGTACTCCTATTACAACCGTTGTGTCCAGTGTAGATAAAACAAATCAGCAAGCTGTTGTTGCGGATAAAGTGACAGCTAATAAGGCTGAAACAAGTGCTTTAAAGAATCAAAATCCTTTCAGTCTGGAACAGGAAATCTCAAAGATCAAAAATTTTTTTCCCTTGACTGAGTTAGCTACCCATAATGTATATAAAACCAAAATTTTGAAGGCTTTAAACATAGAATAAAATGAGGACACTCTCAATCTAAATGATGACCAACCAGAGCTCATTTTTGGTCCAAAGATTGAAGGAAGATATCAAGAGGGACCGGTTCCCCCCTTCTATGTGAGTTTAAATGTCCATGACAAGATTCTACACAACGTTATGCATGACTTAGGGGCTTCTCATAATTTAATGCCAAAAGCTGTAATGGAGAGCCTGGGTCTTGAAATCACTAGACCTTACAAAGATCTATACTCCTTTGATTCAAGCAGAGTAAAATGTCTAGGGTTGATCAAAGACCTCTGTGTTAACTTAGCCCAGATTTCAGCCAAGTATTTAGTTATGGATATTGTTGTGGCTGATGTGCCCCCAAAGTATGGAATGCTTTTATCAAGATCTTGGGGGGCTAAGTTACAGGGGACTATGCAAATGGACATGACCTATACAACTATCCCTGTTTTCAATCAGACTAGAAGACGTTATAGGGAGTCCCATATGCAATACACAGTTACAAGTGAAGACCGGCCTCAAAACTCTCCTCTGTATTCTGTAAGTACAAGCCTTGATTCTTTTATCATGTTTAATGATGAAACACTTACTGAACAAATCACTTCAACAAAATTAATGGCTGATACAGAGGAAGAGGAGCACAAAAATGAAGTGCCAAAACAGTTTGCTGCACTTGAAAATATTGGCAAACAAAACACAGGTCTTGATTTACAAGTCATCGGTCCATTGCTATTAAAATTTGACAGCGAAGAAAACATTCCTCAACATGTTGAAAAACTTGAGGAATCAGACCATAAAAAGGACATTCACCAAACCGATAAAACTGAAAAGGATCCTCTCTGGAGTATGTATTTTGATGGGTCATGCACTAAAACTAATGCTGGTGCAGGGGTCTGGATTACTAACACTGAAATTCAACATACAGAATGCATTTCATGCAAATTAAACTTTCAATGTTCCAATAACATAGCGGAATATGAGTCCCTTCTCTTAGGCTTACATCTCTTGAAAAAGTTAGGAGCCAAGAAAATAAATGTGTATGGGGACTCTGAGTTAATCATTAGGCAAGTCAATGGGGAATATAATGCAAATCATCCCAGACTTAGGGCCTATCGGAATGATGTCATGGATCTTTTGAAAACATTTGAAGATTCCAAACTTATTTTTGTTCCAAGAAAGAGAAATCTTATAGCCCACAATTTAGCCTTTGCAGCTAGGACTTGTCTAACGCCATATGAGACCGAAGATTGCTCAACTTAGATA
Organism: Pinus albicaulis; assembly: GCA_034641835.2. NCBI lineage: Eukaryota > Viridiplantae > Streptophyta > Pinopsida > Pinales > Pinaceae > Pinus > Pinus albicaulis. The sequence goes on along the minus strand of CM076582.1, from coordinate 116,399,568 downwards.
AAATTTAGACTAGCTGTGCCTGATAATAAAAAATATTGGCAGGTGTTTGATGGAGATAAATAAATAGAAGACTTCATGCAATTCAGAAATGAATTTGAACTGCATAGCTCAGATTCAGATTATGATACAGAATGCAGTGAAGAAAATTTTCTTGGTGAAGAAGAACCTTCTCCTAAACTTTCCAATATCAACTTTCAGACTAGCGAACTTAGAAACCAAACAGACTTGAGTGCAGGATCAGAAACAGAAGAATTAGAAACTCTGCATTCTAAAGATGAAAGTTTGCCAAGTGGTCTAGCCCCTTTAGAAGAGTTGTTTGATCTTAATGATGTGGCCAAAAAATCTAAAATGGAACCTGTAGAGACTGAAGTGGAAGAGTGCAACCTAGGCAGTGAGGAAAAACCGAAAATGGTCAAACTGTCCAAAACTTTTCCAGCTCACTTTAAACTCAAATACATAGAGCTGTTCAAAGAATTTTTTGATGTTTTTGCATGGAGTTATGCAGATCTTAAGTCCTATGAAACTGAAATAATACAGCACAAAATCCCTCTTAAAGAAAACCAAAAACCATTTAAACAGAAGCTGCGCAGAATAAACCCTGTACAGTTGCCTTTGGTTAAGAAGGAAATCATGAAGATGTATGAAGCTGGTATTATTTTCCCTATTAGATATTCTGAGTGGGTATCTAATCTGGTGTCTGTTAGGAAGAAAACTGGAGAAATCAGGCTTTTTATAGACTTCAGAGATTTAAACAAAGCTTCATTGAAGGACAACTACCCTTTACCAAAAATGGATCATATTTTACAAAGGGTGGTAGGGTCTAGAAGAATTTCTTTGCTTGATGGCTATTCAGGGTATAATCAGATCTTAGTTCACCCTGCTGATCAATTAAAGACAGCTTTTACTACACCATGGGGCACTTTCATGTATGTGAAAATGCCTTTTGGTCTAATGAATGCTGGGGCAACCTTTCAAAGAGCCATGGACATAGCATTCTCGGAAGAATTGGGGTTCTTCATCATTATCTATCTGGATGATGTCACTGTGTTTTCAAAAATAGATGAAGAACACTTAGAACATTTGAGAAAAGTTTTCGAGAAATGCAGAAAGTTTGGAATATCCTTAAACCCTAAGAAGACATTGTTCGGTCTCCAAGAAGGTAAACTTCTTGGGCACATTATTTCTGAGGAGGGTATAAAGATATATCCAAGGAGGATTGAGGCCATATTGCAAATCTCTCATCCTCGAAACATCAAAGAGTTGCAATCTTTCATTGGAAATATTAACTTTTTGAGAAGGTTCATCCCTAACTTAGCCGAGCTCCTTAGGAATATCACAAATATGTTGAAGAAGGAGCAAGGGGTAAAATGGACCTTGGAAGCAAAGACATACTTAGAGCTGGTGAAACAAGCATTAACCAAAACACTGGTTCTGATAAGTCCTGATTTTTCAAAGGATTTTTATATCTTCTCATTTGCATCAGAACATACCATAGTTGTTGTCCTTTTACAGAAAAACCCACAAGGACAAGAGCAGCCTATTGCATTCTTTAGCAAGGCATTGAGGGATGCCCCATTGAAGTATAACATTATGTAAAAGAAAGATTTTGCTTTGGTTAAGGCTTTAAAAGACTTCAGGGTATACATTCTTCACTCACACATCATTGCCTTTGTCCCAAATTCAGTTGTTAAAGACATTCTAACACAGGACCCAGATGGTAAGAGAGGTAAGTGGATTGCGGTTATTCTCGAATATGATTTAGAGATAAAACCCACTAAGCTCATCAAAGGCCAAGGTCTGACTAGATTAATGGTTGAATCAAATTGTGAAGTTCTTGATATTCATATGATTAATGCTTTAGATGACCAAGAAGAATTCTCAACTCCCATTTTTGAAGACCATTTTATGAATTCTCCTTGGTATGCTGATATTGTTTATGTTTTGCTCAATTTAAATACACCTCCTGGATTGAAAAAAACAAAGGCAAGGTTCTTGAAGCTGAAAGCAGTAAGCTATTGCGTTATAGATAGGTGTCTTTATTGCAAAAATGCAAGTGGTATATTGCTTAAATGTTTGCCTGAGTTTGATGTAGAGAAGGTTAAGCAGGAATTCCATGAAGGAGAGTGTGGGGGTCATTTGTACTCGAAGTCAACAGCCAACAAAATTTTGAGGGCTGGTTTCTATTGGCCTACTCTTTTTCCTGATATACAAAAGATGATCATTGCCTGTCATAAGTGCCAACTGTTTGAGGGAAAAATAAAACTGCTACCCCTTCCTCTGCATCCTATCACTGTTGAAGCTCCTTTTCAACAGTGGGGACTTGACTTCATAGGAGAAATCCATCCACCATATTCTACCCAGCATAGGTGGATTCTCACTGCCACAGACTATTTCACTAAGTGGATAGAAGTCGTTCCATGTAGGCAGGCCAATGATTCAGTTATCATAAAATTTATGGAGACTAACATTCTCTCCAGATTTGGCTGTCCTACCAAAATTATCACTGATAATGCAGCAGCATTTGGATCAAGGAGAATGGTTGAATTCTGTCACAAGTATCAGATAACATTGTAGCATTCCACAGTCTATTATCCTCAGGGTAATGGACTCGCAGAATCTTCCAACAAAATTTTAGTGAACATAATCAAGAAACTCTTGGAGGACAACAAAAAGTCTTGGCACACAAAGCTGGTCCATGCACTTTGGGCTGACAGATTAACTTTGAAGAAATCTATTGATACGTCACCTTTCCAGCTTGTGTATGGTACAGATGAAATTTTTCCTAACAGCCTTGGTGTACCAATTATGAAGTTGATCCAAGAATTGCAGACTGAAGATAACGACATGATCAGAATAATAAATCATACCATTCATCTTCAACAAACCAGGGAGGAAGTGTATAACAAAGCATTGCAGAAATAGGACAGCATCAAAAAGCTTTTTGACAGAAGAACAAAGGCCAGCAATTTCAAGATTAGGGACAAAGTTTTAAAGTGGGACTCAAGGAGGGAAGAAAAGGGAAAGCATGGAAAATTTGACAATCTATGGCTTGGCCCTTACTCTATTCATTCAGTTGCTGGTAATAATGCCTTTTTCTTACAGGAGCTGGATGGAGCAGAATTGTTTGGGGGTCCTGTCAATGGCAGGATGCTTAAGCATTACTTCTCTTGATCCATTTTATGTTTTGAGGTCTTTTTATATTTTTCCATTATGAATATTCCATCCATCATTGCATTCAAAGTTATGAAAGATCAAAAAATACAAAAACAAAGAAAAGAATGAAAAGAGGGCAGAAATGAAAACAAGAAAGGCAAAGCCCCATGCCAAAAAGGAGAAACAAATCTGAAAGTGTGCAAGCTCAAATGCCACTCCTCAAAAACACACTTCTAGTTAGTCAAACTCTTTAATCTTGACTAATTAGCTTTAAATTTTTCTGCTGATAGGATAGTGAATTCGATTTGTCAAACTGTTCAATCTTGGCTTATCAGTAGATATATTAGGATAGAAATAAAGGTTCAAATAAACTCAAAATCTGAACCAAAGATCCCAAAAGGAGATGACTCAAAACTGTTTTTTCTTCTGATTCAAAAAAGAGAAAAAATGGTTCTAATTTGCCCAAAATCTGAATTAGAGAACAAGGAAGAGATAGCTCAAACAAGAGCAAAAATAGAGCTGTGAAGAAAAGTGAAAGCCATGATGAGAGACTTTCAGGTCCTAAGCCTTCCATTTTAATTTTAATTTTTTGCAAATAATAATCTATGTGCAACTTGTTTTTATGCCATAGATCACAGCAAGTCAAACAGCTTAAACCTGACTTGGCTGTTTTTAAATTTCTGTTGTAGAATTTAGAGAATGAAAGTCTGTTGGACAGTTTAATCCCAACAGACAGTAGATTAGGTAGAGAAATATCTGAGCTCAACTGTTTAATCTGAGTTCAGGGAGAAATAAAGAGTAGAATTAGATTAGTTTTGTTTGCTTTCAAAAGAATAAAATGTTGAGAAAAGAGTTTGCCAATCCAAGTGCACTATGATGAAGAAAAAATGTTAGATCAATAGGATTGGATAGGTAGAAAGTTGTATTGATGAAGTCCATTATTCTTTCATGTCTGATACTATTTTTTTCAGAACCAAAGCAAGATCATCCAGCAAAAGCAGAGAAAATAATGGATCAAGCACAAGTCGGCCTCCCAGAGAAATCAAGTCTAAATTCTTGATGCCTTCAAGAAGGCACCATCCCCAAGTGGAGCCACTGTTAGCCACCTTTAAAAATTTGATTATACCAAAGGTGGTTAAATTTGTTTTGAGCCTTCAAGGAACAATTTTTCCTTATAAAAACTGTTGGCTCTTGAAGACTCTTGAGAACTTCATACCTCTGTCCAGATCCCATATTGTTGTTTACATCCTGAAAACCTCTGAGATCCTACAAAAATCCAAAGTCAAATACTGCTGCAGCCCCTTTTCTCCCTTCCTATTCTTCCTAACCAACCTCTGTTTCTATCCCTCCATTCCCCATGAAAACCCCAAAGTTTCGTGATTCTTCCTTTCTCCCTTTCATAAAATCCGTTTTATAAGGTCTAAGACTCCTTCCTAGCCTTATCAGAACCTCCATTTTCTTTGGAAAAACATTGAAAAACCATAAAAAAATGCATATTTCCTATGTTTTGGGTTTCAGCCCCCTCAGGCTAAGCCTCTGACCCCGTTTTCACCCATGCACCCAGGCGCCAAGACCGTCGGGCGCTATCCTTTCAATTTAATTTTTTCCACCCAAAACCTTAAAAAAACCTTTGAAAATCATGTATTTTCGGGTTCTAATTCTCATTTCCAAAGTTTTCCGCCGTGTAAATTTTCGAGCGATCATGACCGTTGATCTGCTCCGCAGATCAACGGAGCGGAGCACGCCATTCTTGTGTACCCCCTCGACCCTGCGCTATTTTCTAAAGCCGCGCGGTATATTTCGCACCGCCTTCGGGCAAAGGCGGTTTTACCCCAACGTTCACCGATTCCATACACCGCCTGACACGCATCCCATGCACTGTTTGAAAACCGCCGCGTAATCATTTTCCCCCGCGCATTATCATCCAGACCATGGTTGACCAGCGAAAAGAATATCCGCCGTCCGATCTGGGCCCACTGATCCAACGGTTGTTGATCACCCAAAGTATCCGATGTTTAACCGAACTGCTCGCGTGATAACTCAGGTCTCCGTGCAGCGGAAATCGCATCCCCACCGTCGATCTGATCTGCAGATCGACGGCCCATATTGCGTCGCCCGATTCTGTTTCCCAGTCAATGATTCCTCCGTTTGACTTTCCGATGCCCGCTCCCGACCGTCGATCACGCGCGATCGACGGCTCAGATTCATCCTCCTTTTTCCGCCTCCTCATCTGATCTCGACTGTCGATCTCTGCAGATCGACGGCTCGGATTTATTCCTCCCATCTACTCGATCTATGATATCTCCCGATAGATCTGGACCGTTGGATGATGCCATCCAACGGCCGCTCTCCCTCCACATGCCACTGCAGCAGTCAAACCGTAAATGCATGGATTTTATAACATTTCGTTTGTATTGTGCAGGGTTTCAAATCATTTTCGTGGTTTTCAAAGAAGATCCAAAGAAGGAGGGTGACGATCCCCCTGTTTCGATTCGTCAAATAAAATCACCCACAGAGTTAAATTGCATGTTTCGTCGATGTTTTCTTAAGCATTAATGCCTTATAAACTCTGCACAGCCTCGCATGACCGCAAGAAAGTCATGAAACAGGCACAATTGAAGATTATTAGTGTCGAAGACCAGGATGAATCAGAAACAGAAGATTAATGGACAGATCAGCGGGGATTATGGCTAAGACAGTTATCAAACACCTAATCCCCAATCTAAAACACAGTTTGAAGGAAAACCTAAAGTGTTTTTGTCAGACAGAAAGTCTCCACCACCACATTTGAGGAAAATTGATTCCTCAACCACCACAGAGCCACCTGTTCCTCAAAGTATTCAATCAGGGGCCGAAGTTATTGCTCAGAATCAAATATCTGCCTCACCTCATCACCAAACGGTAAATTTTTCCAGGAATTTAATGAAAGGATGTCAGTAGAGTAACCCTAATATTGCACAGAGCCTCAAAGGTCAACAAAATCTCTCACCGAGCTTAAATCATAAGTGTAAATCAGTTAATGCAGTGAAAAACCAGTACAGTTTCTTCATTGAGCCCCCCAAGGGCCAAGAAGACATTAACTCTGTATTAATTATTTTTTGAGATCTTTTATCAGATCTCACCTCCTCATTCTTCTATAAATACTTTTGTAGAAGATGAGTGAGGGGTTGGTTGTTAATGTAATTGTTGAAGCATTGTATGTAACGGAGCTGAAGACTCCTGATTGTAAATAGTGTTTTCACTGGCTGTTGGAGCTCTTCTTGTAATAGATAAGTTAGGTTGTGAAAGAAAGATGAACTAACACATTGGATGTGAAGATTGTAATTGGTTTGGAGCATCAATACAAGCTGATTTATGGGGATCCTGGTCTATGTTGACGGTGATGTTATTCTCATTGTAACTTGCTATTTTTTTTTTTTTTTTCATTATCTTTCATATTCTTCTGTAAAGAACAGTTTAAACAGTGTTAGGACCTATTGTGTGTCAGTAGCCTTCTCTGGCTGAGAAATCTTTATCTAAATGTTTTCTTTCAACTGTGTTATTTGAAAATGATTTAATTCAGTTTAAGCATAGGAATGCTGGCGTTCCCTCGTCTTATTGTCTTGGCTGAACATTATTTTTGAATGTTACTTTCAGTATATGTTGTGTGAAGATGAACTGAGGAAGATATGGTGAGCCCTGGTCCCAGTCTTGTTTGCATAACTGTTTGATTGTTTCCCTTAGAATGTGTCAAAAGCTGGATAGTTTCAAAGCACTTACCAGATCTTAGGCCATTCTGTGTTATCTCTGTGATTGTCTTGGAAGTAATTAAGTAAAGGAGAGCTAGGAGAGGATTTGTGGTGAGCCCGACCCGCTAGTTTCTACTCCAAAAGTTGCCTTCAAGTTTCCCTTAGTTTTTTATATGTTTTCTATTAGAAGTGTATAAAAGGCTGGCTAGTTTCAAAGTACTTACCAGATCCTTGTTTGCTTCTATGTTTTTCTTAAGTACTTGGTCAAAGGCTGGCTAGTTTCAAAGTACTTACCAGATCTTGGGCTGCTCTTTGTTCTGCATCTCTTTATTTTCCCTTTCTTGATGTATCACTCCATTCCATAAATCAAACCTTAAAGAGATCATTAGGCATAGATGACTTGCCCCATAGACCACTCTTGAACCTGATTGTTTCAATTAAATCCTCTTATGACTCCATAGCCCAATGGACTGAAAACCTGTCATCATTCTTCTTCTTGATCAAAGCTTACTCTTTTCCTTGCAACTTCTCACCTTTGAACCTTTTTGCATTTGGAACTCTTCACCTCTAACAGCAATTATGTTCAACCATCCAAAAGCAAAACAAAACCATTGGTCTTCATAACTAGCCTAATATTATTACCCCAAACTTCAAAGACAAATCCATCTTTTCACTTATTGGAGAGATCCCTCTCCGGATTCATGAGGGCTAGATCCTAGAATCCGAAAGTTGGTTGAAACGATGTTGTTTCTATAATTGGACTTTTCCAATCTTGCTAATAAATTACAGATTCCTAACAATACCAAACATAGATTATATTATTAACACATGGAGATAATATTTCATTAATTTCCGTTTGCGTTTGCAATCTACACACTGACAATCCTCTCTCTGATGTTTTCCTCCCTATTTCCCCATTATTTATACTTGAAATATGAAACTGTTCCTCTTAGAATAGGTTTCTTCTCGAATTTTCTCAACAAATCAATACCTCCCTAGTTTTAAGTGCTTATCCCTATGTTGGCTCTATATCCATGCAAGGAAAGAAACCAATTTCTAATTTTATTCCTAATTGATTAAAAATACAAAAAAAACTAACTATTCTCATAAATAAATAACAAGAATAATAAAATAAAATACTTCTACTAATGTTTATTTCTTTGGATTAGACACAACATGTGAACAAAACATCACATTGCTGGCTAAGTCCCGATGCTCCTGCATCAGACTCCCGGGGAAGAAAACTGATCTTGTAATGTTTCAGAATCTACTCCCAACTTCTGTAGCTCTGTTGGAGTCATCCAATTGGCATCTTCCATTGGTTGTCCTTTCCACTTGACTAAATACTGATAATAGGTTTGGTTCCTAGTTTTCTTTGACACTCTCTTCTCCAAAATGGCTTTGACTTCCCTCTTCCCTGCTTTGGGCATCTTCTCTTCCCAATTTACCATTGGGTTTTCTTCTGCTGTGGCGTCCCCTTGTGCCTCTTCTTCTAGTTCTCGGTATAGGTACAAATATTCAACATTAAAGATTGGCGATATTCCAATTTCTATTGGAAATTTAACTTCATATGCATTTGAAGAAATTTTCCTTACAATTTTACATGGCCCTATCTTCTTCAGTTTTAATTTGTTATAAGTTTTAATAGTAAATATTTATTTTCTTAAATATACCATAACTAAATCACCCACTTCGAATTCCTTTTCTCGCCTCCTCATATCCGCTCTTTTCTTTTATTTGCTACTGCTTTCCTGCAATCTACTTTTGACATCTTCCTGTAGTTCCTGCATTTGTTCCGCAAATTCTTTAGCCTTTGCACTCCTTACCTCCTGTTTTCCCAGATATCTAAGTTCATACACACCTCTTAGATGCATTCCAAAAAAAATTTTGAATGGACTCATACCAGTACTTCGATTTGGAGTATCGTTGTAAGAAAAATCATCCCGAGCAAGGGCTAAATCCCACTGGTTAGGATTTTTATACACCAAGATTCTTAATATGTTTCCCAGACTTATATTCACTACATCGGTCTCTCCATCCATTGGAGGATGATATGATGAACTGAAACTAAGGTTAGTACCTAGTTTCTTCCACAGAGTTGTCCAGAAATGTCCCACAAACTTGGTATCCCTTTCAGACACAATGCTTACAGGAAATCCATGTAATCTTACAACTTCTGAAAAAAACAGATTAGCAATATGTGTTGCATCACTTGTTTTCTTGCATGTAATAAAATGAACCATTTTAGAAAATATATCCACAACAACATAAATGGAATCATTTCCCCTTTGAGTTTTTGGCAAACCCAAAGAAAAATCCATACTAACTGCATCCCACAGTCGGTCGGGTATTGGTAATGGCTGATACAATAATGTATTCTGAATTTTCCCCTTAGCATGATGACAAATCCTACATTTTTCCACAAACCGTTTAAGATCAGTTTGCATCTTCGGCCAGTAATGAAAAGTATTTACTTGAGAAAAGGTTTTGTCCTACCCAAAATGTCCGGATAGACCTCCACTATGCTTCTCCTTGATTATGTTTTCCCTCATAGAAAATTTAGGAATACATAACTTATTACTTTTGAATAGTAATCCCCCTTGGATAAGATAATCCAACCACTGGCTTGTGTTATGGACTGCTGGATTTTCTACAGCTGCATAAATTTCTTTAAATTCTGCATCATCTTCATACATGTCAACCATCTCCTCGAAATCTACAACACCAACTTGTAACTCCTACATAATTAAGTTTAGCCTGCTCAAAGCATCAGCAACTTTGTTCAATTTACCACTCATATGTTTGATTACAAAAGTGAAAATCTGCAAATATTCTACCCATTTGGCATGTTTCTGATTTAACTTTGGCCGATTGTTTATAAACTGTAATGCATGATTATCAGAACATAACACAAACTCTTTTGGCAATAAATAATGTCTCCATTTTTTTAAAGCCTGTACAATGGCATAAAATTCCTTGTCATAAGATGAATATTTATTCTTTTACTCATTTAGTTATTCACTGAAGTATGCTATTGGTTTCTGATCTTGGCTCAAAACTGCTCCAATCGCAATTCCATTAGCATCAGTTTCAACCTGGAAAATTTTCTCAAAATTTGGTAAAGCCAAGATAGGTTTTTCAGTAATTTTTTTTCTTTAGCAATTTAAAGTTTCGATCTGCTGCTTCTGTCCATTTGAATGGCTGAATATTTTCTCTGATTGTTTCCATAATGGGTGCACAAATCTGACTAAAACTTCGAATATATTTTCGGTAGAAACTTGCAAGACCATGGAAGCTTCTTACCTCAAATATGCTTCTAGGAGTTGGCCAATTCACAATTTCTTGGATTTTCTCCGAATCCATTTTCAACACTTCCTTAGAGATTAAAAACACCAAACAAATTAGTTCTTCCTTCATAAAGCTGCACTTCTTCAAATTTATTAGCAGTTTTTCTTTTTGCTAAGTATTTAGAACTAATTTAAGGTGTTCCAGATTCTCCTCTTTACTTCGACTGAAAATGAGAATATCATCAAGATAAAAAATTACAAACTTACCCGCATATCCCTTCAAAAATTCATTCGTTAAACTCATGAAACTACTTGGTGCATTAGTATGTCTGAAAGGCATTACTAGCCATTCATACAAACCACTGTTTGTTTTGAATGCGGTTTTCCACTCATCCCCTTCTCGAATCATTATCTGATAATACGCACTCTTCAAATCTATCTTAGAAAAATAATTCAACCCACTCAAACAATCCATTAAATCATCCATTCGTGGTAAAGGAAAACGATACCTGATTGTGATTTTATTTATGGCTCTAGAGTCTGTGCACATGTTCCATTCACCTCCTTTCTTTGGACTGAGTACTGTTGGTACAACACATGGACTGAGGCTTTCTCTAATTAATCCTTTATCCATCGAATCTTGCACTTTTCTTCCAACTTCATCATTTTCCTGCGGCGTCAACCTGTAGGCTGCTTTATTTGGGAAACTGGCTCCAGGGATTAGATCAATGTGGTGACTAATACTCCTGATGGGCAGTAACTCATTTGGAAACTCATCCACAACAATATCAGCAAAATAATTCAACAGATTTCAAATATCTTCAGGTAAATATTCTAAATTTGTAGAAGTTAAAATTACCTTGGGTCTCCCAACAATAGCAAAATGCATCTCCTCTCCCTTCTCGACTTCTTGCAACATGGTTTTTCCACTCATCAACATAATGATATTGCAAGGTGCTTCCTCGTCAGCTTCATCTTTCAATGGCAGCAATGTATGCTTGTTCCCATCTTTCTCAAGAGTATAATTGTTTCTTCTGCCATCATGTATGGCTTTCCGATCAAACTTCCAGGGCCTTCCTAGCAATATGGGAAATACATCCATCGGAATTACATCACATAAAATAACATCCTAATAAGTACCAAACTAGATTTCGACTTTACATTGTTCAGTTAAAATAATTTGATGGCCTTTTTGGAGCCACGATACTTTATAAGGAGTGGGGTGTAATATTTTATCCAACTTCAATTTCTCCACCATCTCTGTAGAAAAAAGGTTATCAGTACTACTGCTATCAATTACCAATTTGCAACACTTACCCTTTGACTTACATGCAATTCTAAATAGATTCTTTCTCTGGGCTGGTTCTCTGAATTCCTTAGCTGCTTTAAGCAATATCCTTTTCAACATCAAGGATTATCTGGCTTCAAGTGGTTCCTCTTTGGCTGCAGTCTGAAGAATTTCTTCCTTTGTTTCAACAATGTTCACATTTCGCTAGGTTGCTGGTCTATTGTGAGGACAATCATATCGCACATGTCCCCACTCACCACATGCAAAGCACCAAACATCTCTTCCTCGGCCTCTACCTCTGGGCACAAACCTTCCAGGACCCGAATCTCCTCTTTGTGGTGATCTATTACGCGAACTTCTTGCCTCGTTCTGGGAGTGTTGAAATCTGGATTTAAATGTTCCCATTCCTTTTTCTGGAATTTTTCCTCTATTTATCTGATTTTTTTTGCGCAACATATTTTCTTCTGCCCTCAAAGCTGCTTGATATGCATCTTCAATCATCTTCAGATTTAATAAGCTAATATTATCCTGTATTTCATATCTGAAACCATTTATATATCTAGCTACCTTTTCTATGTCATCTTCAATATGACCCGCTCTAATACTCAGCTTATAAAATTCTTCAGTATATTCTTTGATAGTCATGCCTTTTTTCTTTAAGTTTTACAATTTTCTAAAAATATTTAATTTATAATCTTTCAGCATAAACTTACCTTTTAGCTTACTCACCATCTTATCCCATTGCTTGATTTTAGGTTTCTCCTTTAATTCCCTGGACAACTGCAATTCATCCCACCCTAGGGCTCCGTGACCTTTCAATCTCGTGGCTGCAAACTTCACTTTCTTCTTGTCATTGACTTCTTCATAGTCAAAATATTTGTCTAATTAATTGATCCAGTCCATTAGTACTTCCACACTAAGATTTCCATCGTATAAAGGTACTTCAACCTTTGGTCTGCAACTGGCCTTTTCTAGCATCTTCATAACTTTAGTTGTCTCATTTTCTTCCTCTATTTCCTCTTCAGTAGTTTCTTCTTCATCTGCACTGGAAATTCAATCATCTGTCGCCCTCCTCTGAGTAGTTTCCATTGTGGCCATCCTTGTACACAAGAGTCAGATTTCTTCTAGCAGAACTGCATTTGCTATAGGTCTCTCTTGACCTATCCCAGCTCCTCTTTTGGGCGGCATTCTCTGCAATGCTTCAAGAACAAATCAACGGCTCTGATACCAAACAATGATGTAGAAAAGCAAATTTCCACATCAAAATTTAGTATAGAAAAATTATCCAATTCTACTTTGTCCGAGATTCTCTCTCCACAATGATGGAACTTATTCATTTCTCATTTCTTAGTATGCAACTTATAATTTCCATATCCATTTTTTCATATAATAATGGCCTTTATTGCCGCTCTACAAATTGAAAATTTCTTTTTAACTTCAATATTAAACTATATAAATGTCATTCCAAAAAAATCAACATAATCCTTAAGGAACCATTGTTGAATATATAACATGGTGAATCAATTTCGTTGATTTATTGAGGGCCCACTACCAACATGGAATTCACTTAAGAAAAAAAGCACTGCAAGCTGTTGAGTCCACGGCTTCATAAACCACCATAGCTATCAAAGCAAACATAATAAACAAAATATGGTTCCAACTCTATAAGTCGTAATTTCGTTATGTGACTACACTAATCTCAACACAATCACTATGCCAATATAACCAGAAATGAGAAACGTCTAGAAAGAGAAGAAAAATGTCGGACACATTTCTTTACATTACTGAAGCATTGCCATATGATCCGTCTTACCAAGTGATGGCCCATGCTTCTATGTGTTGTAGTCAAGACAATTAAACACTTACAATCACTTGCTAGAAATGTAGATTGCGAAATTATCTTTTGCAGGGGTGTTTCACGCTGTTTACTATCATCTTCTCTCATCTTCCTTTATGTTTGTGTCCAAATTCGTAGCTTCTCCACTCTGAATTCACTTGAATTTATGTGCTGGATGATTTCAAATTCGATCTCAATAGAACTCTGTCATTCGTTTGCGTTCCACAAAATCCAAAATTACTTCTGTCACCATCATTGTCCAAATACATAAGGACTCCTGCATTCACACATCCATATATGGCAGAAATATAATTTGTAGATTCTAACAAATAAAAACACATATAATACCAAACATAGATTATATTATTAACGCATGGACATAATATTTCATTAATTTCCCTTTTCGTTTGCAATTTACACACTGACAATCCTCTCTCTGATGTTTTCCTCCCTATTTCCCCATTATTTCTACTTGAAATATGAAATTGTTCCTCTTAGAATAGGTTTCTTCTCGATTTTTTTCAACAGATCAATACCTCCCTATTTTTAAGTGCTTATCCCTATGTTGTCTCAATATCCACGCAGGGAAAGAAACCAATTCCTAATTTTATTCCTAATTGATTAAAAATACAAAACAAACTAACTATTCTCATAAATAAATAAAAATAATAATAAAATAAAATAAAATACTACTACTAATGTTTATTTCTTTGGATTAGCCACAACATGTGAACAAAACATGACATTGTTGGCTATGTCTTGATGCTCTTGCATCAGTTATCTTCAACTATGCTAAGTATATTGCAGACAATATCCATGACCAATTGATTAAGTTGCCGACTGAAGCAGTGTTCAAATACACATCCTTCCTTTTCCACATGTTCTTGTATTTTCAAGCAGATAATTTTCCATTAATCCTTCAAAATCTCTACATAGAATGAAATCCTCTTTCAGTTATTTTATGGACCTCTTTGATCAGGAAAGATTCCACAGAGTTCACATATCCAGATTTTTCAGATTCCTTCATCCATACATTGATCAAAATGTTAACCAATACTGAACAAACAAGAATAAATGATAAGTTCAAGAAGATTTTACATTTGTTAGAGCAGACAAAGACTGGTGATTGGTATTTGTACGAAAAACATACTGAGATTAGAGTGTTTGGATCCAATTTGTTTCCCTATAAGCTACCCAAATTTGTATCAATGAGGGTTTTTTCCTTGGAGTAGATTATGGAAATATTAAACTTTGATTCTATCAATTTCCTAACAGCAAAGAAGAAAAAACAGTTTAAATTAAAGAATCAATAGGACCAATCACACATATGTAGAGACAGAAGAAGCTAAATAGTTATTGGAGTACAGATTTGAAGAGAGTTTTTCCTGTAATTATGATCCCCAAGGAGTTTTAAGTAAAATGAGGGTTAAGTGAAAACTAGCACCCTTCATTCATGAGAAAACATGAGAAATAGAGAAATATTCCAATCAGACTAAGTGGAAAGAGGATACTTTAGTAGATGCAGTAAAGAAAAGTGATACTAGTCACACTTTACAGATTGCGGATCAAGCAGGAAAGACACGAAGAGAGTAAGAGAAGAAGGTACTTATGTTGCTGAAACCACCACTAAAACTAAGTTTAAATTAATATACAATAAAAATACTAAGTTAAATCGAGTGGGTAAATAAAAAGTGATCATTGAGGTAGAAGATGCAGATATCCCAGTAACAAATACAGAGCCTATCACAATCATCACTAATGAGCTGGTTACTAAGAATCAAAATGAAAAACAAGTTGATAATTCAAATGCACAAATGGTAGAAAAACAACAGAATATGGAAGCTTCCTCCTCACAGACAACCGAGGAAAAGGATCTAGATATTAGGGAAAAGTACAAATAGATAAAGTCAAAGAATGAAGAGATTAAAAATGAAATTTACTCTCAATATCTCAAGCAAACACCTATAACTCAAAACCAACTCTTATCTTATTTTGATTACTCAAATAAAAATTTGATCATGTCAGTATTACAGCCTACAGTGAAGACTCCAAAGATAGATGTATATTATAAAAAGATTGATATAGAAGTGCCAACAGAAAGCATACATGCACTTGACCCAATATAATTTCATAGACGGAGTTCAGAAATTCTATATTCTACTATTACAACTAAAGCTATGAGTGTTCAGAAACTTCAGAACACTATCACAAATATGAAAGATCAAATGAAATTGGACAAAGCATCCTTGTATGCTAAAGATCTCAGAATAAAATATTTAGAAGAATTGGTCTTGCAGGTTGGATATGACCCTGCAAATGTTAAGGTAGCAGAACAATTAATAAAGAAAAATAATGAGGATATTGTAGCTTTGAGGAAACAACTTAAACTTCCTTCAGGTGAACATCCTCAGGCAAAAGAACTTATAGAAGGAAAAAATGAGAAAGATCATATGATGAACATAATATTTCAGCTTACAGCACAGATAAAAGAAACGGAGATTCATATGGACAAGCTTGTCCATGAAAAAGAAACAGTAAAAGCACAAAAAACACCTACAGTCATCTCTATGGTTACTACAACTGTGCCATCAACTCTAGCAGAAGAGTTGGCACCCAAAGTTCCACTAGCTATTGTAGTGCTAGTGACATCAGCTATAGAGTCATCTACAATAGCAGCTCACCCTATAGATGAGGCCAACAAACTGGTAAAGGTAATGGAAGAAATGTCACTTCAGACAAGTGAGATTAATAGATTGAAACAGATGATTGAAAATATTGAAGATCAAAAGAAGTTAGCACAAATTAATGCCAAAAATCATGAGCAAAAGGCTATTAGGATAAATGAAGAATTGAAGAAGCTTCAAAAGGACTTAACTTTAAAAGAGCCAATTTCATATGTGAAGAACTATTTATGGAACAAGGTCATTGAAGCCATTAATGATGTATGGCCTTCAGTACAGGTGACCTTTGAACAAAGAGATTTGTTAGCAGCTGCACTAGCAGAAATCAAGAAGACTAAAGAAGAGCTAGGCAACAAACCTGAGCAAGCTTTAGAACTGATAAAGTTTCTCAACAGCAAAAAAAGGCAAGGGCTAGAAGAGATTGAAATTAATGACATGACTGAAACTATCCTTGAAATAAGGAAAGTTATCACCAAGAAGAACCTAATGAAACAACTTGAGGAGAAGTGTGAGAATATGAACATAACAGTAACCAAAATCATGGTTAATTTTAAAAATCTTAGGCAAAGAAGTCTGCCTAACATTTTGGTTATCAATGATAAGCTTATGCCTCAAGAAGACTATACTAAAAATATAAGAGAATATGCAAAGGAACAAGTCAACAAAATAGATGGACATTCAATCCCCACTGGAAAAGTCTTACTCAGAAGTTTTGAGGATCTATTTTATTGACAGCATGGGATAATACATTTGTTTGTTATCAAACCAAAATTTTCCATATATACAGAAGGAGATGAGAATTTCAGGAAGCTCAAGAAGATACTGATTCCAAATGAGGAAGCTTGGCAGTCACTTACAGATTTACTATGAAAAGTAAAAAGGCAGAAAGATAAAAGAGAAAGTAGTTAGTTGATTTGCAATCAAAACATATTTTTATTACAGAAGTAAACATGTTTTACAATGGTTAAAGAGTATCCGAGTTTAAAAGAGTATCAGAGATTAAAGAGAATCAGTGAAAGAGTATAAGATAAAGCAGATCAAATTTCAAAACCAACTTGAAATATCTAAATCCAGCAAGGAGGACACCAAGGCAGCCAGCTGCACCTCATCCATAATCAGTGTCTATTTTATTTGGATAAATAGAATAGCTTGCTGATTTGTTAAGAAACTATCTCTATTTTTGTTTTAAAGATATTTTATTTCCCTTAAATAATTCCTAGAAGCATTCTAGGATATTTTGTAAACAATAATTTATAAATACTTCATCTTTTGAAGTATTATGGTGGAATAAATTATTGAAGATTTCTATAGTCATTTTTTTGGACTTGAAGGCTTTTGCGTTTCAAATTTTGAGTAGCAGATTGGATAAGATCAACTAGCATCATATTTCAGGATTCGTGTGATGAGATATTTAAGTGAAGTATTTCCTACTTGTCATTGTTTATCTTTCTTTATTACATGCAATCCATTATGTGTTCTAAATTTGAATGAATGAATAGGAGTATTACTTTAGGATTTGTTAAAATCACCATATCTTTATTGTTTGTCATTTCTATGTTTTCTTCTGATTTCGAGAGTAGGGAACCCTTAATTTATCCCTCTTTTCTTTGACCTCTGCCTACTACTTCCCTTTTCTAGATCAAATAACCCTTAATTACTCTTTATCCCGATCATATCACCTTACAAAACAACTTTCCAATATATTCAAGGGTTATCTATCTTTCCCTGAAAACATTTGACTTTTTGGCCTTGATCCTAGTTCTGTCTGCTTAACTTTTGACTCCTTAGCCCAATGGACAAATAAATTTCCCACTATCCATCTCTTTAAGTGATTTTTACCACCAAACCAATCAAACAAAAACCAAATTTCACAATCATAACTAGCCTAATATCTTATAATGAAAACAAAGCTAAATTTTATAGAGAGATCCCTCTCTAAACCCTAGGAAGGCTAGATCCTAGAGTTTAAAAGTTGGTCTATGGTTACCTCTAGTTTTCTTAACTAAAAACAAAAAGTCTCACAACTAAAGAATTACTAGAGTTATAACATACTGGCAACCATACTGGGGACCTAACCAATCCTTATTTGTTAAAAAGATCTTAAAGGAAATTATTTTTATCATCCTTTTACCTTTAAGACAGTTTAACTAGTTGTGAGTATAAAAAATTGTAATTTTTGCTTCTAGGAAAACTTACTATACCAGGTCTAATCCGGATCGTAAACCTGTTGTTATAGTGGACAACCCAAACAAAATTGGGAAAAAGAAAAAATAAAGAGAAGATTTAGATGCTAAAGTTTCATTAATAAGAGTTAATTCATTACCCCAAGAATTTGTAAGTTTATAGGATATAGAGTTTGATTTAGAATTTGAACATTCTTTATTCAGGACCAAATCTGAAAGTAATTTAAGTACTGTTGTTTTATACCCTATTTTTATTTCATTTTTGGAAGAAAAATAGAAAAATATTACAACAGATTCTGAATTAAAGAAAGTTAAAAAACAGGACAAACTTGAAGAGATTAATGCTACTATTCTTAAATAAATTAATGAAGCCATAGAATTAGCTCAATTGTTAGCATATACATTTAAACCTTCTATTCCTCATTTAGAAACCATCACATCATCTATAGTTTATACTACCATCCAATCCACAGATTCATTTAGTCCTAGATCATATTTACAACCCATAATTTTATTCCCTTCATCCCCTACATCCACTACATCCATTTCATCCACTAGCTCATCATCTATTTTTTCAAGCACATCATTCTCATTTCCTATTAGTTCCATATATATTCCAGTTTCACTTCCTAGTACCTCAACTTAAGCTTTTAGTTATTCAACTGATTTTTCTAGTTCAACACCTTATAATCTAGTTTCATCGGCAACTACTTCCAGTTTAGCCCCAAGCACCTCTACTTTACCTCCTAGTTTCATTGCTAGGTATGCTCCCCTAGTTCTTCCAGGAAAAATTCATGACATGCCCCAAGATTACCAAAGTAAGATACCACAATTTGATGCTACTACATAGTACACTGCAGCACAACACATAAACAAAATGACAAAGTACTTTGAACTCCATGAGATAGATGAATCAGATGTAAAAATGAGATTTATTGCACAAACATTAACAGGAGAAGTAAAAAAAATGGTTGAAAAGTCTTAATGCAGGTAGTATAGCTGATTTAGTTGTTTTCTATAGATTATTTTTAAATAAATGGGAAAAGAAGAAAACCCCCCTACAAATATTGTCTGAATTTGATGCAATCAAAAGAGCTCCAAATGAATCAGTACAAGACTACTGTACTAGATATAACAGTGTTTACAATTCAATTCCTGCAAATCTAAAACCCACTCCTGACTCTGTCTTACTCAAATTCCCAGATGGATTTGACATTGACATGGCATATTACTTAAGAGAAAGAAATGCAGAAACTTTGGAAAGAATGAAAATAGATGATGTAGGTGTAGAAGTAAACATTCTAGATAAAAAGGCAAGATTAAGAAACGAGAGGAGAGTAACCATGAAAGAAGAAGCCTCTAGTTCAGACACAAAAATATATATGTTAGCTAAGACTTTAGAGAGGATTATGGATAGGTTAGATAACATAGAAATAAGACCTCAATGGGATAATCAACAACAAATCAGAAATCCCAATTTTATAAAAAATACAAATTCAGGAAAATCAAAAGACTCATTCCCAGACCAAACAATAAGACCTCCCTTTCAAGAGAACTATGCTGGGAGTTCTAAAAAAAATGATAATGATGAGGATACCATAAATTTAATGGTAATAGATGATAATAACACTATCTTTCTCACACAGGAAGATCAAGAGTTATTTGAACTCCAACAACTCGTATTAGATTTAGGGGAATCCTTCGATTACAAACAAGGTTATGACTTTTCCATGAACGAAGTACAAAGTCATTATAACCTAAGAAGTAAGAAAAAAAATGAGTCTTCTACTAAGAAAGCATCTCAAACAAAAAATAAGAAAACAGTAGAAGCTCCCAAAACAAAAGTTCTACAAATTATCCCTATGGAAAATAAGCAAAACTCTAGTTCTTCCCAAAAAATTTCTAGCCCTAATATTTCACCAACCCTTAAGATTGTGGACATAACTTATGAAGTTGCTCAAGCTGCAAAATAGTTACAAAAATATGCTGCTCCTAAAGTATC
This sequence comes from Pinus albicaulis, assembly GCA_034641835.2. Taxonomy (NCBI): domain Eukaryota; kingdom Viridiplantae; phylum Streptophyta; class Pinopsida; order Pinales; family Pinaceae; genus Pinus; species Pinus albicaulis. The sequence goes on along the minus strand of CM076582.1, from coordinate 116,379,409 downwards.
TAATTCTGATAAAACAACAAACTTAGATACTGAAATACCCAATGTTGATCCATAATCAGTAGATCCAAAAGTTGCTACTGCAAAAACAACTTCTGACAATTCTAAATTGGAAATTTTTTTTAATACTTCACAAACCATTGCTGAAAAGAAAACAAAGAGCAGCAAGACACAAGAAACTCAAACTGAAAGTTAAAATATAATTGTAGAAAAACAAGATAAACCAACACAAACTACAGTTACCAAAGAAGAGTTAATTCAAATAAGTAAATCTCAACCTTCATTCAACATACAATCTGAAATTGCAAAGCTAAAAATACCAATTCCTCTGACAGAATTGGTAAAACATGACTTGTATAAATCAACCATAACTGAAACATTAAACATAAATGATGGATAAGATTCCATAAACTTGAATGATGATAAGCCAGAGTTGATTTTTGGCCCATATGTGAATGGAAAGCATTTAGATGGAGAAGTTCCTCCATTTTACATTAGTTTAACTATTGATGATCAAATACCACACAATGCAATGCTAGATTTTGGAGCTTCACATAATCTAATGCCCAAAGCTATAATGGAAACCCTCAACTTAGACATCACAAGGCCCTATAAAGATTTATTTTCATTTGACTCAAGTAAAGTTAAATTCCTAGGTTTAATCAAAGATTTATGTGTAACATTAGTTCAATATCCTAGTAAGAGTATACTAATGGACATTGTAGTAGCTGATATCCCACCTAAATATGGAATTTTATTATCTCGCTCATGGGGAGAAAAGTTATAGGGATATCTACAATTGGACATGTCTTATGCTACTATATCATTTTTTGGTCAACATAAGAAGTTATATAGGGAAACATTACTGAAATATATGCTGAAAGGTTAATAAATTACCCAATTTATACCACACCTACTGACCTAGATTCTTTCATCCTATGTAATGTTGAAACAGATAATGAAATCAAGACTGAACTGAGAGAAGAAAAGAAAACGCAAGACAATGATAATATCTTTCATGAATATTTATGGTATTTAGACTTTGATGGTTCAGTAAATTAGTTAGGAGCAGGAGGAGTATGGATAACTAATATAGAGAAAAATCATGCAGAAGGCCATGCTTCCAGACTGAATTTCAAATGTACCAACAATATGGCAGAGTACGAAGCCCTCATTTTAGGATTCCAAATAATCAACAACTTAGGAGGTAAAATAATAGCAATAATGGGAGATTCAGAGTTGATTGTAAAACAAATTAAAGGTGATTATTATGTTTACAATCCTAGACTAAGCCGATATAGAGAGATTGTACTAGATTTGATTAATGATTTACTGGAATGTAATTTCTTTGCAATACCAAGAAGGAAAAATTTACAAGCACATTCTTTGGCAACCTTTTCTAGTACTTGTACTTTACCTTTTCAACCTAATCACATGTATACTGCAGAAGTAAAACACAGACCAATAATTCCAGACAACCTCAAATATTGGCAAATTTTCTCACAGGACCAACAAATTTACCATTTTCTAAATAATGAAGGTGAATTTCAGAACTGTACAATAGACACTGATTATACCATAGATCACGATTTAGATGCTGAAATTAATTTGAATAATATAGATGCAGATAAAGTAAAATTTTCTAAACCTACTAGATTTAGTCAATCAGATATAGATAAATTAGAGAGAGTAGAAATCGATGACATAATTGATGAATAATATGAAATATTAAATCTCAAAGACAATTTCTTACCAAAAGGTTTAAATCCTTTAGAAGACCTATTTGACTCAAATGATGTTGCTAGAAAACCCAAAATGGAGCCAGTTAGATTTGATATTGAGGAATGCAATATTGGTACAGAGTTAAAACCCAAAATGATCAAACTTTCAAAAGCATACCTCAACAAGAAAAGGAAAAATATATTTCCCTTTTTAAGAAATTCCAAGATGTTTTTGCTTGGAGTTATGAGGACCTTAAATCCGATGACACCAACATAATTCAACACCAAATCCCTATAAAATAAGATCAAAATCCCTTTAAACAAAAGTTAAGAAGGATCAACCATGTTTTGATGCCTTTGATATAAAAAGAAGTGAAAAGAATGTATGATGCACAAATAATTGCACCAATTAGGTATTTTGATTGAGTTTCTAACCTAGTTCCAACAAGAAAAAAGACTGAAGAGATTAGATTATGTGTCGACTTTAGGAATCTAAACAAAGTATCCTTAAAAGATAATTATCCTTTACCAAAAATGGATCACATTTTACAAAGGGTAGTTGGTTCTTCTAGGATTTCACTTTTAGATGGTTTTTCAAGATACAACCAGATTTTAGTCCGACCAGAGGATCAACCCAAGACAACTTTTACTACTCCTTGGGGCACTTTTATGTATGTAAATATGCCTTTTGGTTTAATGAATGCAGGGGAAACCTTTCAAAGAGTTATGGATATAGCCTTTGCAAAGGAAATTTCTAATTTCTTAGTAATTTACTTAGATGACATAACTGTATTTTCTAAAATTGATTATGAATACTTGGATCATCTTAGACAAGTTTTTTATAAAATGCAGAAAGTTTGGCATCTCATTAAATCCTAAGAAAACCTTATTTGGATTAGAAGAAGGGAAGTTACTAGGACACATAATATCTAAGGAAGGAATCAGAATAGATCCTACTAGGACAAAAGCAATTCTTAAACATCAGTCCACCAAGAAAAATAAAAGAGTTACAAGCCTTTCTAGGTAATATTAACTTTTTAAGAAGATTCACATCCAACCTAGCTGAGATAATTAAAGAACTAAATAACCTGCTACAAAAATATTCAGTTCTTAAATGGACTACTGAGGCTAAATAGTCATTTGAATCCATCAAACAGGCCTTAACCAAAACTCCAGTCCTTATAAGTCCTGACTTCAAAAAGGATTTCATCATTTTTTCATTTGCTTCAGAGCACACCATTGCTGCAATTTAACTGCAGAAAAATGACCAGGGTTTTGAACAACCCATAGCTTTCTTTAGCAGAACACATGGAGATGCATCTTTGAAGTATAATATATGGGAGAAAAAAGCCTTAGATTTGGTAAAGGCCAGTAAAGACTTCAGAGTTTACATTATCTATTCTCACATCATTTCCTATGTCCAAAATGTTGTAGTAAAATACATTCTTACTCAGGATGGTCCTGATGGAATAAGAAGTAAGTGGATTTCCACTACCTTAGAATATGACATATAGATAAAACCCACCAAGTTGATAAAAGGTCAAGGTTTAGCCAGACTTATGGATGAATCGAATTGTAATGCCCTAGACATAAATTTTATTTCCCAAATAGATGATCAGGAAGAGATGGAAACTCGAGAGATTAGTGCAACCTTTTTAGACTCACCATGGTATACAGATATCATATTTGTATTACTAACTTACAAGCTCCTCCTGGATTGTCAAGAACCAAAGCTATATTTCTAAAGCTTAAAGTAGTAAGATTTTGTATTTTAGACAATGTACTTTTTTGGAGAGATCATAGTGGGATTTTATTAAATTGTTTGTTAAAAGAAGAAGCTGACAAAATATTAGAAGAATTTCATGGAGGTGATTGTGGAGGACATCTTTATTGGAAGACTACTGCAGACAAGATCCTGAGAGATGGTTTTTACTAGCCTACTTTGTTTGCATATGTAAAAGGATACATGACCTCCTGTCACAAGTGCTAGATATTTGAGGTTAAGAAAAAGATATTACCCCTGCCCTTAAATCCCATCTCTAAAGAAATTCCATTTCAACAATGAGGTCTTGACTTCATTGGATAAATTCATCCCCCATCATCGTCCCAACACAAGTGGATTCTTACAGCCACTGACTATTTTACCATGTGGATTGAAGCCATACCCTCTAGGTAAGCCATAGATACTGTCATTATCTCCTTCCTAGAAAGTAACATTCTCTCAAGATTTGGATGCCCCCAAAAGATAATTACTGATAATGCAGTAGCATTCAAATCCAAAAAGATGATTGACTTTTTCCATAAATACCATATTACCCTAGACCACTCTACTGCATATTACCCTAAAGGTAATGGTCTAGATGAATCTTCAAATAAGAGCCTTGTAAACATCATTAAAAAGTTACTGGATGATAATAAAAATACTTGGAATAAGAAGTTAGTCAATGCCTTATGGGCAAATAGACTTACTACCAAAAAAATCCATTGGTACCTCCCCTTACCAGCTTGTCTATGGAATGGATGTTGTTTTTCCATCTTTCTTAGGAGTACCAGTAATGAATATTATCCAAGAGTTACAAGTTGAAACAAATGACATTAAAAGAAGGATCAATCAAACTATTCACTTGCAACCAACAAGGGAAGAAATTTATATCGAGTCTTAAGTCATCCAGGATAAGATAAAGAAATTTTTTGATAAAAAGAGTAAAGAAGATGATTTCTACATTGGAGATAAAGTTTTAAAATGGGATTCAAGAAGGGAAGACAAAGGTAAACATGGAAAAATTGATTTTCTATAGAAGGGACCTTATGTCATTTATGGTTACAGAGGTAACAATGCTTTCTTTCTAAAAGAAATAGATGGGTCAGAGATGTCAGATGGAGCTGTAAATGGTATAATGTTGAAGCACTACTACTCTCCTGAGATAACAAATAGTTAGTTTCATTTACTTTGATCATTGTACATGTACATTGAAGATTTTAGATTGGATTCGATGTTTTCCTAACAAAGTTGGAGCCCGGAGAGAACACCTTAAGCTTTGAGAGGTAAAATATCATAAGTATGAATAAATGCAGATATCAGAAGATACTTATAGGGTCATCATAGTCAAATTTCAGAGGCTAATAGTCTTAAAGTTGTTGAAATTTCACTGGGAAATTCCATCCCCAAGTGCAACCACTATTAGGGTCCTATAATAATAGGATTCATAATTTTTTAATTGACTTTGATAATATTGTAAATATGTACATACCTTGCTTTCTGCAAGTTTTTTTCCCATATTTGAAAAATGAAAAATAAATAAAAAACGAAAAGAGGGTAAAAGTCTTAAAAGAATGATCAGAGGACTTAGAAAAAATAGAGCCCAAAAGAAAAAAGAGATAAAAATAAGACCTGAAAATGAGCAAGCCAAAATGCCACTACTATTTACTTTTACTGCAAAATAATGAATATGTGTAGATTGTCAATAAATGCCTTAAATCCATGATCAGTTAAACATTTTAATCTTAACTTTTCATTCTTTGAATTTCATGTTTTAGATAGAGAATAAAGATATGTCAAACAGTTTAAACTTGACAAATCAGTAGATAAGATAGATAATAAATGAGGAGCCCGATATTTTAATCTGAGCCCTCAGATGAAATAAGGTTAGACTTAGATATTTTTTATGCTTTGAAATAAAAATTGATTTAGGGTTGCAAGCCTAAATGCACCCATAAAAATGAAGTAAAAAATGCTAGAAATAATGATGGGTAGGTAGAAAGTAGTTGTGCAAGCATGTAATAAAGCATCATCGGGAAAAAATTACTAATTTACCCTCCCCTACAATTATTTAGTATTCTAAACTATCAGTTAAAAAGGCTCAGAGAATTTCTCTGACTTCTGTTGGGACCGGACCCAAGGCTCGATGACTGATTGGTTAAAAATATTGAATTCCTACATAAAACCCATGTTCATCAACATTTATCCTTCATCCATAATCATAATACCTTTTTCCTAAGTAAAAACCCATTTTTTACTTATTAAAAGTAAAACCCTAAATAACTAATTCTATTTCCTTTCAAAAATTCAAAAACCCATAAAATGCATTTATCCTAAGTTAAAGTGTGAAAAATAAAACAAAGATAAGCTATGCTTTAATTACACTTTACTTAATGTTAAAACATGTATTTTTTATTCGTATCATACATTACCCCTTTTTCATATTAATTTCTAACTTATTTATTAACTCCCCAAAACTACACCCTCCCGTATAGTATTGAACCTTTTATTTTAAATAACCCACGAAACCCAATATTTAGGTTTTAACCAATGTTTAAATACCCCACGTGATAAAATAAAACACGCCCTTATCTCATTGGTTTAAAATTATCAATAAAATAAAATACCCCACCCCCTATGGTTATCAAACACTCGTCAAAAGTATTTAAAACCATATAATAAGACATGCACCTGTGTATTGATTAAACATTGTGAAATGTTTTTGATTTATAGATATACTACATTACACCCCCCACATATTATAACCGAATGTTTTAACTTTATTAAATATATATTTATAAATTTAAACAAATTTCCCCGTCGCATTGATAAACCCCGGCCCCACTACAAAATCTCAAGCATCTTCTAGATCAAATCTCGACCGTTCGCATGAGTCCTTCATGATCCAACAGGGGAGAAACCAAATCACAAGTAAACTTGGTCGCGCTTAACTTTTTTATTTCGATGGGAAATGGGCGGTTTTAAAATTGTCTCTCTCCTTCACGTACCGCCCTTTTACTGGATCACATTTGATCCATCTGAAACCACTTTACTTCCCAAGTTGCGCGCGATAACCACCAGTGGTTTTTCGCCTAGGGAATGCAAAAACCACCTTCCCACCCTATTTTACATTCATTTATTGCATGTAAATTTAACCTAATTTGCCTAACAAACATTGGAAATGCATTGTTATTCTCTCTTTCTACGCGTATCCACTGTATGTGCTATTTTGACTTTGAAACAAGCATTTTCCACCATTTTCGTGCTAAGAACCTACAAATTTCTGCTTGTACCTATTGAAGATTACCGAGCTTTGAATTTCTCCAGAGATAAAAAAGACACCATTGAATCCGTTCAAAAACCTTCAGAGACATCCTCAAAACACTGTACTTACGTATAACAGGTATTCCTCCAAAATTAGAACCTGTTATCAGTTTTAAAAGACCTTTAAAGAAAAATTCCAGTTAGAGTTTAAAATTAGTCAAAAAAGCCTATTAAAAGATCCAAAAAACATGCCAAACCCTGTCAAAATTTCTGAAAATACCCAGCGTTATGTTGCGCACTATTTTATATGAAAAGATTGAGTTTATATAGTTTTTCTAAACTATTTAAAACTCCAAGTTAAGCACAAAAATCATCTAAAGGTAGCCTAAACTCTGTGCCTAATTTCAAGAGATCTTTAGCCCAGTTACTCATTGAAAAAACTCAAGAAACCCCTGTTTCTTATTTTCTAACCAGTGAAGGTCTGTAAATCAAGTTGAGAGTCCAAAATTGAAAAGAAAGAATCCAAGAAAAAACTATATTCCACCTGTTTAAATCCAAGAAACCACTGTTAGAGTAAAAAATACTTCTGCAAACTATTTAAACTTGCAAAAGTAGCCAAAAAAGCCAAAAAAAAAGCAGAGTTTTGTTGTCCAAAAATATCAAAAATGCCTGAAAATACTGCAGCTGCATCTTCCAAAACTACTATTATTATAAATCCTCTACAATCTCCTGTTGTAGACATTGAGAACACTCCATTAGCATATGTTGACTATAAGATAGTAGGCCCTATTGTAGAATTCAATTTTTTGGAACTTCATAACTGGAGCTTTGAAAAATCTTTAGATAATGTTGAAGAAGTACAAGTTTGGGAATCCCACTTGCCCAAATATGTTGTTCCAGTTACTCATTCATGCCTAGAGGTCCTTAGGTTATGCCATCATTATTATATGCCTGAGAAAAGAGAAATAGTCAATTCCAATAAAGAAGTACTTTTTACCATTACTGTTGAGTCCATTAATCAAATGTTACAGCTCAAGCCTGATCCTCAAGCAGTCCCTTTGTCCATTGAAGCACTTACCAAGCTGTACATTGGTCTTTATTTTTCTAAGAGATTCCAAATATTCCAAATATTCATGTCCATGAATATGGAAATTCCCCAAATTAATCCCCCATATTCTTCCTCAAAGTTCCTAGAAGGTTCAAGGCATATCATTTCAATGCTTTCATTAATTCTAGGGTATTTCACTGATGAACATACAGATGAATCCATTTTAGGTTTCCTATCCACTTTTACACTAGGACAACCTCCATCTGTTATCTTCAACTATGCTAAGTATATTGCAGACAATATCCATGACCAATTGATTGAGTTGCCAACTGAAGGAGTGTTTAGATACAAATCCTTCCTTTTCCACATGTTCTTGTATTTTCAAGCAGATAATTTTCCATTAACCCTTCAAAAGCTTAACATAGAAGGAAATCCTCTTTCAGTTATTTAATGGCCTCTTTGATCAGGAAAGAGTCCACAGAGTTTACATATGCATAGTTTTCAGATTCCTTCATCCATCCATTGATCAAAATTTTAACAAATACTGAACAACCAAGAATAAATGATGAGATTAAGAAGTTTTTACAATTTTCAAAGCATACCAAGACTGCTGATTGGTATTTGTATGAAAAACATGATGAGATTAGAGTGTTTGGATCCAATTTGTTTCCCTATAAGCTACCCAGATTTGTATCAATGAGGTTTTTTCCTTGGAGTATATCAGGAAAATATTAAACTCTGATTCTATCAATTTCCAAGAAGCAAAGAATAAAAAACAATTTAAATTGAAGAATCAAGTAGGACCATTCATTTGCAATCATAGAGATGTAGAGGCAGAAGCAACTAAACAGTTATTGGAGTACAGATTTGAAGAGAATTTTTCCTTGAATTATTATCCTCAAGGAATTTTAAGTAAAATGAGGGTTAAGTGCAAACTAACACCCTTCATTCATGAGAAAAAACTAGAAATAGAGAAATATGCCAATCAGGCTGAGTGGACAAAGGATACTTTAGTAGATGCAGTAAAGAAAAGTGATACTAGTCACACTTTACAGAATGCAAATCAAGCAGAGAAAGCCACCAAGAGAGTAAGAGAATAAGGTACTTATAATGTTGAAATCACCACTGAAACTAAGATTAAATTAAGATACAGTGAAAAGCCTAAGTTAAATCCAGTGGGTAAAGAAAAAGTGGCAATTGAGGTAGAAGATGCAGATATCCCAGTAACAAATATAGAGTTTGTCACAATCATCACTAATGAGCCAGTTACTGAGAATCAGAATGAAGAACAAGTTGATAATTCAAATATACAAATGGTAGAAAAAAAACCGAATATGGAAGCTTCCTCCTCACAGAAAGTAGAGGAAAAGGATCTAGATATCAGGGAAAAGAAAAAACAGATAAAGTCAAAGAATGAAGAGATTAAAAATGAAATTTACTTTCAATATCTCAAGAAAACACCTAGTATTCAAAACACACTTTTATTTTCTTTTGGTTAATCAAATAAAAATTTGATCATGTCAGTATTAAAACCTACAGTGAAGACTCCAAAGACAGTTGAAGATTATAAAAAGATTGATATAGAAGTGCCAATAGAAAGCATACATGCACTTAACCAAATAGAATTTCATAGACAGAGTTTAGAAATGCTATATTCTACTGTTACAACTAAAGCTATGAGTGTTCAAAAACTTCAGAACACTATCACAAACATGAAAGATCAAATGAAATTGGACAAAGCATCCTTGTATGCTAAAGATCTCAGAATCAAATCTTTAGAAGAATTGGTCTTGTAGGTTGGATATGACCCTGCAAATTTCAAAGTTGCAAAAGAAATTAATAAATAAAAAGAATAAGGACATTGCAGCTTTGAGGAAATAGCTTAAAATTCCTTCAAGTAAACATCCTCAAGCCAAAGAACTTATAGAAGGACAGAATGAGAAAGATGATATGATGAACATAATATTTCAGGTTACAACAAAGATAAAAGAAATGGAGATTCAGATGGACAAGCTTGTCCATGAAAAAGAAACAGTAAAAGCACAGGAAACACCTACAGTGGTCCCTATGGTTACTATAGCTATGCCATAAACTCTAGCAGAAGATTTGGCACCCAAAGTTCCACTGGCTACTACAGTGCTAGTGACATCATCTACAACATCAGCTACAGAGTCATCTACATCAACATCAGCTCACCCTATAGATAAGGCTAGAAAACTGGTAAAGGCCATGGAAGAAATGTCACTTCGGACAAGTGAGATTAATAGATTGAGATAGATGATTCAAAATCTTGAAGATCAAAAGAAGTTGGCTCAAATTAATGCCAAAACTCATGAGCAAAAGGATATTAGGCTAAATGAAGAATTGAAGAAGCTTCAAAAGAACTTAAATTTAAAATACCCAATTTCATATGTGAAGAACTATTTATGGAACAAGGTCATTGAAGACATTAATGATGTGTGGCCTTCAATTAAAGTGATCTTTTAACAAAGAGATTTTTTAATAGCTGCATTAGCAGAAATCAAGAAGACTAAAGAAGAGCTAGGCAACAAACCTAAGCAAGCTTTAGAACTGATAAAGTTTAACAACATGAAAAATAGGCAACAAATAGAAGAGATTGAAATTACTGATAGGACTGAAACTATCCTTGAAATAAGGAAATTTATCACCAAGAAGAACCTAATGAAACAGATTGAGGAGAAGTGTGAGAATATGAACATAACAATAACAGAATTCATGGTTAAATTTGAAAATCTTAGGCAAAGAATTTTGCCTAACATTTTGGTTATCAATGATAAGATTGTGGCTCAAGAAGACTATAATAAAAATATCAAAGAATATGCAAAAGAGCAAGTCAAAAAAATAGATGGACAATGAATCCTCACTAGAATAGTCTTACTCAGAAGTTTTGAGGATCTATTTTATTTACAGCATGAAATAAGACATTTGTTTGTTATCAAACCAAATTTTTCCAGATATACAGAAGCAGATGAGAATTTTAGGAAGCTCAAGAAGATACAGATTCCAAATTAGGAAGCTTGGCAGTCACTTACAGATTTACTATGAAAATTAAGAAGGAAGAAAGATATAAGAGAAATTAGTTTGATGATTTGAAATCAAAACATATTTTTATTACAATAGTAAACATGTCTTACAGTGGTTAAAGAGTATCCGAGTTTAAAATAGTATTAGAGATTAAAGAGAATCAGTGAAGGAGTATAAGATAAAGCAGATCATATTTCAAAACCAACTTGAAATATCTAAAGCCAGCAAGGAGGACACCAAGGCAGCCAACTGCACCTCATCCATAATCAGTTTCTATTTTATTTGGATAGATAGGACAACTTTCTGATTTGTTAAGTGGTTGTCTCTATTTTTGTTGTAAAGATATTTTTATTTCCCTTAGATAATTCCTAGAAGCATTCTAGGATATTTTGTAAACATTTATGTATAAATACTTCATATTTTGAAGTATTATTGTGGAATAAATTACTAAAGATTTCTATAGTAATTTTTGTGGAATTGAAGGCTATTTTGTTTCAAATTTTGAGTAGCAGACTCGATCAGATCAAATACCATCATATTTCAGGATTCATGTGATGAGCTATTGAAGTGAAGTATTTCCTACTTGTCATTGTTTATCTTTCTTTGTTACATGCAATCCATTATGTGTTATAAATTTGAATGAATGAACAGGAGTATTACTTTAGGATTTGTTAAAAGCACCCTGTCTTTACTTTTTGTCATTTCTATGTTTTCTTCTGATTTCCAGATTAGGAACCCTTAATTTCTCCCTCCTTCATTTGACCTTTGACTACTACTTCCCTTTTCCGGATCAAAGAACCCTTAATTTCTCTTTATCCCGATCATATCACCTCACAAAACAACTTTACAAGATCTTCGAGGGCTATCTATCTTTCCCTGAAAACATTTGACTTTTTGGCCTTGATCTTAGTTCTGTCTGCTTAACATTTAATGTCTTAGCCCAATGGACAAATATATTTCCCACTATCCATCTCTTTAAGTGATGTTTCCCACCAAACCAATCAAACCAAAACCAAATTGCACAATCATAACTAGCCTAATATATTATAATCAAAACAAAGATAAATTTTATAGAGAGATCCCTCTCTGAACCCTAGGAAGGCTAGATCCTAGAGCTTAAAAGTTGGTCTGTGGTTACCTCTAGTTTTCTTAACTAAAAACCAAAAATCTCACAACTAAAGAATTACTAGAGTGATAACATACTGGCAGCCATACTAGGGACCTAACCAATCCTTAGTGATAACATACTGGCAACCATACTGGGGATCTTGGTGAAGAAGGTTCTGAATCTACCCTGTATAGGTTTCCTCTGTCTGTCATCGGATCATTGGTCCGACAGTTTTGTTTGTCATTTCCTATGGATCTAGAGAACCTGTACCATTGTTGCTTCACTTCTGGGACATACGCACCCATGCGAGGGTAGTGGTTAGTATCATGTAGGTAGACTATACGACAGTCCTCACACCATAATGTTGGTCCACTTGATCCTGGACGTAACAGACTGGGTCCCCCTGCCTGTAGGTAGTCTACTAGTAGTGGGCACTGATCCTTGGTATTCCCTGATACCCTACATCATATACACCATAGGTCTGTGCTAGCTTCTTTCCCTCAGTCCTTTCACAGGTTTTGGATCTCCATGTGCATCACCTCCGGCTATCCTTGGATTTTTTTTACTCCCATCTGGGTATCATCCCTTGGCACAACTTCCAATTTCATAGTAATCTCCAAGGATTTTTCCTGCGATTCAATGACTTGATGACCCATAGGTATGCGCAGGTGAGGAAGTAACATAGAAATGAACCATTCCTTGTCTTGCCTATCATCATACTGGAATTCTTCTTCTCTGATTACCTTCTTTAGTCATTGGTCAACTTCCAATACAGACTTAGAGGGTCCTTCCTTCAAATCTTTCAGATCATTCACTATCTGAGAGTAGAACTTAGGCTTCTTCAACTGCTATTTCAAGGCATTCTTAATCTCCTCAATGGTCACAATCACATGCTAAGTTGTGTATCCCATATACCAGTCCAAGGCTCTTCCCTCAAAGGCAAGGGATAGCTACGCCCTTTTCATAGCATCGCTAGCAACATTCTGCGCAGTCCATAAAAATATTGCGACAAACCAGAACCAATCCATGTCTTCATCCCCTACACCCTTGAAGGTGGGTAGCTTCATGTGTAAGTCCATCTTGTCTTCTGGTGGAGGTGGAGGTACAGGTGATTTCCTACCCCTGTGTTGGCTCAACGGTGATGTAGTTGGAGTTTTTTGCGTAGAAGAATCCCTTACTGGACTATATATAGATTTTTCTCCTTCTTGGTTATTTACGTAGTACTTACCACTGCATTTTGTACCCTCACTCTCATCGGAGCTCATTCAATTTGTATGGTTGCACAAAATGTTGTTTTCGCACAATAAGATCTTAATCAGTAATGGTAGAGTTTTCAGAAACTTACCCCGGAAACCCTTGAAGAAGCTTTGTTCTTCCTTAGAATAGGATACAAATTGGTCAATTGCAAATTCCATCACAAATCCTCCCAGCACACTATCTACCCAGTGATCTACCGTGTGCATGATGGTATTATGAGTGTTTTCTAACTACTGGATCAGATCTAGAGTCCACTGCGTGATCTGTTCGTCCTTCCAACATGTCTAAAAATCTACGAGCCTTCACAACTACTCCTGGAGCTCGGTTGCGAATTTCATGAAGAAAATTTTGTATATCTCCGTGAAAATGTACTTATTCTTCCACTTCTCTTCAGTCAACCTTGCACTGAGATTCTCTTTCACCGCAAATTCATAAACTTGCTTTTCGAACCACTCTTCGATTTCTTTTTTCTTCAGTATCCAATGTTTTCTTGGCATTACCTGATCTCTCTCTCAAAATTCTCCTGGCCCCGTCAATGGAACCATTTTCTAGGTCGAGGGGTCCTAACCCAGGTTCGGAGGTTAAGTTTTTCCAACAAACCCCTATACTACTGGCCCTTTCAGCAGTGCCCTGCGTGTGCAAGCCAAAGTATCACCCTAAGAAGTATGGGAGGGTGCCAGAATCATGTTTCCGCACCCCAAGAGAGAGATTAGGTAAGTCAACAGATCTGCATTCGCAACCTAACGAGCTCACATCCAACATATTTATTCGCAGGACTTGTTAACAGTATAATCACAATATACAGGTCTAATATTATGCACCAATCTAGTTAATAACTTCACATTCATGTGCGTATCAATAGTGATCAGCATATAGTACCATAATGCATCATCAATAGATTAAATTTATACCATAACATAGCCAAATTCACAGCATAAGCAGGAACACAACAGTATTGTAACTGATCCCAAAAGTCCGCATCAACAGTAATACATCAGATGAGATAATATAGAAATACCTTAACAAAATCTGCATGTATTAGTATCCAAAACCCAATACAATCTAACACAGCCTGCGCACACAGCCAGTAGGGTCTACACACAGCAGGACTGAGGATCTCTATGCACACAGCTAGCAGGATTCCTTACCCAAACGACCAAACTAAAGATATAGAAATTCACACTTAGCATCAGACTCTAATCTTTCCTACTTTAAGACTAAAAAGAATTCATCTATTTATATCGACTTAGGCTATGCTTTCAATGGTCCACAAATTGTGGTTTGCGGTATCTTGGTCTACCCTTGACCCATTACAATGCATTCGGGGCTTTGACCCACCCCAAAACCCCTGCGCTAGACTAAATAATATCAAAAATATACAAAATTATACAAAATTCGCAGCTTTTCGGAGACCCTGTCCCAACAGGCCCTTTACATGCCTTAAGAAAGGATGAGGTCCATAGGTTATCTAGCCCTTTACAGACTCCTTTAGAACTTGTTTAAGTTAATACTCAACCAAAAAACTAAAATCCTATGGAAGTTCAGCCACATTAGGTTCTATTTTTAGGCCTTAAAGTTTGCCTTGAATTAATGGGGGAAAGCCTTGAGTTTGGGGGCTCCTATCCTATGAAAGTTCAGGCACTTTAGGTTCAGTTTTTATGACTTAAAATTTTCCTTGAATTAATGGGAGAAGCCTATAGTTTGTGGGAGAAATGACATTTACATGGTTTGCAAAATTATTTTATGCACTTACCAAAACAACTAGTTGTGGTGGTTGATCAAGTTATGTCAAAAGTCACACAATTATGAGTTTGTGGGAGAAATGAAATAGAAACGACACATGCCTTAAATTTTTCCTAAAAGTTTATGGGAGAATTGAGAAATGAAACATGCACAAGGTTTGCCTTAGAGTGGTAGTGGTTTATGGATATTAAAATGAAGAAATTCTATTTATGTTCTAGATATTAACTGTAATGGCATTTACTGGATATGTCACCTTTGATAAAAGATGAGATCTAGAGGCTACCTAGCCCTTTAAAGACTCTGCCTTTAGAACTTGTAGAAGTTAACACTCAACAAACAAACTAAAATCCTGTGGAAGTTCAAAATCCTAAGAGAGTCCAGCCACATTAGGTTCAATTTTTAGGCCTTAAATTTTTCCTTGAATTAATGAGAGAAGGCCTTTAGTTTATCGGAGAAATGGCATTTACATGGTTTGCAAAAAAAAATTATGCACTTACTAAAACAATTAGTGGTAGTGCTTGATGAAGTTATGTCAAAATTCATGCACCTTTATGAGTTTGTGGGAGAAATGACAAATTTCCTTATAGTTTATGGGATAAATAAAATAGAAATGACACATGCCTTAAATTTTGCCTAAAATTTTATGGGAGAAGGGAGAAATGACACATGTACAAGGTTTGCCTTAAAGTGGTAGTGGTTTATGGATATTGAAATGAATATCTTCTATTTCTATTCCAGAGATTGATTGTAGGGGCATCTACTGGATATGCCACCTTTGAGAAAATATGAGATCCAGAGGCTACATGGCCCTTTATAGACTTTGCATTTAGAACTTGTAGAAGTTAACACTCAATAGATAGACTAAAATCCTATGGAAGTTCATAATCCTATGACAGGTTACCTGGTCCTTTACATGAAATGACATTCCTTAAGAAAGAATGAGATCCAGAGGCTACATGGCCCTTTACATGCCTTAAGAAAGGATGAGATCAAGAGGCTATCTGGCCCTTTATAGACTCCTTTAGAACTTGTAGAATTTAAGACTCAACAAAGAAACTAAAATCCTATGGAAGTTCAACCACTTTAGGTTCAGTTTTTAGGCCTTAAATTTTTCCTTGAATAAATGGGGGAAAGCCTTGAGTTTGGGGGATCCTATCCTATGGAAGTTCAGCTACTTTAGGTTCAGTTTTTAGGCCTTAAAATTTTCCTTGAATTAAAGGGAAGAAGCCTTGAGTTTGGGGGATCTTATCCTGTGGAAGTTCAACTACTTTAGGTTCACTTTTTAGGCCTTAAAGTTTTCCTTGAATTAATGGGAGAAAGGCTTGAGAAATGACACATGCTTTAAAGTTAATGGGAGAAAGCCAACATGACACATGCTTTAAAAACTTTTCCTAAGAATTTATGGGATTAATGACACATGTATGTGAAAAATGACACATGTACACAGTTTCACTTAAAGTGGTTGTGGTTTATGGATATTAAAATGGAGAACTTCTATTTAGATATATTCTAGAGATTGACTGCAGGGGCATTCACTAGATATGTCACATTTCAAAAAAGATGAGATTTAGAGGCTACCTGGCCCTTTACAGACTTTTCCTTTAGAACTTATAGAAGTTAACACTCAACAGACAGACCAAAATCCTATGGAAGTTCAAAATCCTATTGAAGTTCAACCACTTTAAGTTTTTAGGCCATAATTTTTTCTTGAATTTATGGGAAAAATCCTCTAGTTTGTGGGGAAAATGGCATGTCCATGGTTTGCCTTAAGTTTATAGGAGAAATGAAATCTATAAATGGCATGCCTTAAATTTTGCCTTGCCTATAGTTTAAGCTAGAAATGAAATCTACATAGTTTACCTTAAAGTTTTCATTATAGTATATGGGAGAAATGAAATTATCTTATAGTTTTTGGGAGAAATGACATAGAAATGACATATGTTAAAAGTCACACCTTTATGAGTTTGTTGGAGAAATGACATGTACAGGTTTTTCCTTATGATTTAGTTTGCCTAAGAATTTATTTTCCCGTGAAATTTATGGGAGAAATAACATCTATAAACCTTTATTTTGACATCTATAAATAGGCTAAGAACATTAAGAAAAGAATTTCAACTTACAAATTAGTTATGTCCTTAATAAGAAGTATGATTTAGCACTTATAAAATTGTTTAATAAATTATAATAATGTCATTTTTGGCTTGTACTATCATTCATCCTTGATATGTACAAGAATTTTACAACTTCAACATCAACCTACACTACCATCATAAATTAGTTATGTCCTTAATAAGAAGTATGATTTAACACTTATCAAATTGTTTAATAATTTATAATAATTGATATGTACAAGAATTTTACAACTTCAACATCAACCTACACTATCATCATATCACTATAGCCATGTCAATCTAGATTATTTATATCCATTACATCATAAAACACTCCACTTTTAACATTTTAAAAGAATAAAGAAACATGGAAGGTGTAAATTTAGGTACATTAATACACTCCACTTTTAACATATTACAAGAATAAAGAAACATGGAGGGTGTAAATTTAGGTATATTAATTAAATACGGCCATGTCAATCTAGATTATTAAGATCCGTTACATCATATTTAACACAATATAGATTATTTATATCCATTACATCCTAAAACACTCCAATTTTAACCTTTTACAATAGTAAAGAAACATGGAAGGTGTAAATTTAGGTACATTAGTAAAATACAACCATGTCAATATAGATTATTAAGATCCATTATATCATAAAACACTCCACTTTTAACATTTTATATTTTACTCACCTTGATTTTGGGGGATCCTATCCTATGGAAGTTCAATACAACCATGTCAATCTATATTATTGAGATCCATTACATCATAAAACACTTCAATTTTAACATTTTACATTTTACTCCACTTGAGTTTGGGGGATCCTATCCTATGGAAGTTTAGCTAATTTCAGTTTTTAGGCCTTAAAGTTTGCCTTGAATTAATGGGAGAAAGCATTGAGAAATGAAACATGCTTTAAAATTAATGGTAAAAAGCCGATGACACATGCTTTAAAGTTTTCCTTAAGATTTTATGGGAGAAATTACTCATGTATGGGAGAAATGACACATGTACATGATTTTCCTTAAAGTGGTTGTGGTTTATGGATATTAAAATGAAGAACTTATATTTAGATCCGTTCCAGAGATTGACTATAGGGGCATTTACTGCATATGTCACCTTTCATAAATGTTGAGGAGGTAAATCCCCTCTGCGGATAGAGGCAATCCCTACTAGCCCAGCAGGGGTCTAGCAACAATCACAAAATGTTACAGCGCAAATTCCTAGTTACGGATAAAAGACTGAAGATGGAGGCCTACCTGGAGTCCAATGCTATGATCCGTAGAAGAGAGCGTTCGCGTTCCTCAGCCTCGGCAGATCACAATCCCTCCACGATCTCCGTGGATGGACACCTGCACATGCAAGAAACAACATGAATACAAGCCTAGAATCCAGAATGCGCAACTATATATCAGTCAGAAAGGATATAACTCATATTAACATAAGTGAAAACAGAGTGGAACCATAACCATAATCATTCATTAAATAACGATCGAAAGAGAGTACAACCAATGTTCTGACGCCGTGATCTCCTTCGGAAGGGTCCCCAGTCGTTCACGTCTCGCAAAGCTTGCCAGGGAAAGGGAAAACCTCTCGTGAGTCTCTCAAAGATAGTCTCCTTACTTGAGTCGGCCTTTTGGGAAGGAAGAGGGCTCTTACAGCACAAAGCCTCTTGGGAATTTGGAGATTCAAAGCTTAGGCAATTCAAGACTAACTTGCAATGGCAATCAGCAAGCTTTTATAGATTGGGAAGGAGGGAGTTGGGATCCCTATTATTGTGGGATTGGCCCTATCATGAAGGAAGGTTCCATGAAAGGTGGCAAACCACTTCCCTTCCATAGAACTCCCGTAGCCAAACCTCCAACTCAAGATAGGCAATGGTTTTTGAGTTGGTTGGAACACAACTTCCGCAATATTTGTTTAAAAAACACTCCTTAAATTGGTTGGCGCGGCTGCTGCTCTGGGACAGAGCGCCAATTGGCACTAGTGATGAACTGTCTCCCCGCTCCAATGCAAAAGGAGATGTCTTCATGGTTTTTTGCAAGGATATGTCTTTAGGGCAAATGAAGCTCATGCTTAGAGGAATGCAATGATGATGGTTTCAAGGCATGACATTGCTCACAGGTCACATAATGGGTCCTCCATTGTGCGGGACGTGGAATGGTAGGGATGGTGACAAATTATTGTGTAACAGATGCCCCCTAAAGTATGAGGCCCGAGAGAGAGAGGGGTGAAATGCTTTACGAGAACATGTTCAACTAAAGCCCTGCCGTCGGAAAACCTGCGTGGAAAAATACAACTGATATCCCAAGTACATGATGTATATGCGGTATGGACGCAGCCATCCGAAACAGAGTACACTATAATCCGGATCCAGGGTATGGGCACAACCATCCAGCAAGGATCAAAATAAATAGACTCAGGTATGGTCGCAGCCATCCAATCAGTGAGTCATGTACAAAATGATAATAATCCACAATCGCAGCCTGGATTACAACAGACACAATCCAGGGTCTTGCGCTCCATCTCAACCCAAATAAAGTACAAGTTAAAACATGCGATTATGTGAGCTGAAGTCGAACATGTAAGAACATCGTCTGATTACCAGCCAATGATGAGAGCTGTTAATAGATGCGAGAGGAACCACCAATAATGAAAATGGCCCTCAAGGTACTACAGGTACAATATACGGCGTGTGAATCAATGATATGGCGTCGAACACCCATAGAATCACTCGATCGGAGGCCAATGATGAAAACCCCACGTCAAATGCGACGAACCTGCCATTGAGGCATGCAGGCTCCAAGGTACCAAAAAGGAGTCTCTAGATCAACTTCCTGGATAATGAGCTGAAGTCGACAGGAAGTGACCTTGATCGAAGGTGGGCCATAATTTTTCCCACATCATCGACACGAGACAGAGGAACATGATGTTTTTGTTGTGAATCAGGATCATATGAGAATCAGAGGAAGGTTGATATGTGCAGAGGTCAACTTCTCTTGAACATATTGATGGCACGACAGTGGATTTGGCAGTATTTGACATCAAAAGATCAGACGTCATAGTGACGAGGCAAAGAGCAGATGAGAGGTCAAACGGGATCACCCAAACCCACGGAAGCAAGTGAAAAAAAACGAGATGAGATGTCCCCAACCCGACACGAATGCAAACAAGTGCCATGTTCAAGAGCGACATACTGCCGACACGACAATGATTGTGGTTCCATTTTCCTCACCATGATTGGTGAGTACCTCTTTATTTTTACACAAGCTTGAAGAGGATACCATATGCTTGTCATATAAATTCGTCCTTTGGACGAGTCCATCCTAGTACATTTAATGAGCCCTAGGAAGGAGGAACTCGAAGAACGTCATTTCGACTGAATCCGATGTCATCAGGTTTTAACGAGTCTGACAAAGGAAGAACTCGACGTCTTTTCATATTTAGAGAGTTTGAAAAGATAGTAGAAAAGTAAACTCCAGCGGTCCCTTTTCGTAAATAGTTCCCCGGACCCGAAAAGGTAGAAAACAATATCCGAGAAAACCTCCTAGTCGCGATAGGCTAGGGTATTCCTTTTTCATAAATAATCCATCCCAGCCCGAAAAAGGGGTAAACGTATACTGGGTAGATGTCGTTTCACAACCACTTTAACGAGATCGAAACAACAAGGGCCTCGACAATCTTTTCATTTTTAGAGAGTCAGAAAAGAGCTAAAAGTTGACTCCTCCTGGAGGAATGAGTGGTATAAAGGGTAGCTACTGGTTCCGGTAATGGTGGAACTGCTCAAAACAAGATAAAGGTCAAGAGGCTGGCTAACAAAACCACTCATCGCAGTGGTTCCTCAGGAACGGGTAAAACAACCAAGTGAAGGCATATGATCGGCCAAGCAGATAGTGATGATGGAGTGAGAAAACCAAGGTTCATCTGGCAAAAACAGGCTGATAAAATGGCAATCACAAGAGGTAAAGGGAAAGGTTTCATTTTTACACAAGCTTGAAATCAGGAAACTCTGCTTGAAGTTGGTTTCATTTTTACACAAGCTTGAAACAAAGATAAACTATGCTTGAAACCGGTTTCATTTTTACACAAGCTTGAAACGGAAACAAAGTATGCTTGAAAAAGTAAGCATACCCCTAGCATGGTGACTCAATCTGAGGTACATGCCCCCCAAGCTTCAATTCATATGAAAAGCAGATGGAGTGAAGGTTCAAGTTACGAGATCAATAGAAAGACTCGACTGGGATTTTACGAGATCTAAACAAAGACTCGAATTGAACAAGAATTCGCCAAATTGTTGAGGAGGTAAATCCCCTCTGTGGACAGAGGTGATCCCTACTAGCCTAGAAGGGGTCTAGCAACAATCACAAAATTTTACAGTGAAAATTCCTAGTTACGGATAAAAGACCGAAGATGGAGGCCTACCTGGAGTCCAATGCTCTGATCCGTAGAAGAGAGTGTTCGCGTTCCTTAGCCTCGGCAGATCATAATCCCTCCACGATCTCTGTGGATGGACACTTGAAAATGCAAGAAACAACATGAATACAAGCCTAGAATCTAGAATGCGCAACTATATATCAGTCAGAAAGGATATAACTCATATTAACATAAGTGAAAATAGAGTGGAACCATAACCATAATCATTCATTAAATAACGATCGAAAGAGAGTACAACCAATGTTCTGACGCCGTGATCTCCTTCGGAAGGGTCCCCAGTCGTTCACATCTCGCAAAGCTTTCCAGGGAAAGGGAAAACCTCTCATGAGTCTCTCGACGATAGTCTCCTTACTTGAGTCGGCCTTTTGGGAAGGAAGAGGGCTCTTATAGCACAAAGGCTCTTGGGAATTTGGAGATTCAAAGCTTAGGCACTTCAAGACCAGCTTGCAATGGAAATCAGCAAGCTTTTATAGATTAGGAAGGAGGGAGATGGGATCCCTATTATTGTGGGATTGGCCCTATCATGAAGGAAGGTTCCATGAAAGGTGGAAAACCACTTCCCTTCCATAGAACTCCCGTAGCCAAACCTCCAACTCAAGATAGGCAATGGTTTCTGAGTTGGTTGGAACACAACTTCCGCAATCTTTATTTAAAAAACACTCCTTAAATTGGTTGGCGTGACTGCTGCTCTGGGACAGAGCGCCAGTTGGCGCGGCCTCTTTGTAGGATTTCCCCAATTGGCGCGAGTGATGAACTGTCTCACCGCGCCAATGAAAAAGGAGATGTTTTCATGGTTTTTTTCAAGGAGATGTCTTTAGGGCAAATGAAGATCATGCTTAGAGGAATGCAATGATGATGGTTTCAAGGCATGACATTTCTCACAGGTCACATAATGGGTCTTCCATTGTGCGGGACAGGGAATGGTAGGGACGGTGACAAATTACTATGTAACAATAAAAGATGTGATCCAGAGGCTACCTGGACCTTTACAGACTCCTCCTATAGAACTTGTAGAAGTTAACACTACCTGGCCCTTTATAGACTCTGACTATAGAACTTGTATAAGTTAACACTCAACAGACAGACTAAGATCCTATGGAATTTCAGCCAGTTTAGGCTCATTTTTTATGCCTTAAAGTTTTCCTTTAATTAATGGGAGAAAGCCTTTAGTTTTATAGTAACCTTATAAAATTATTTAATGTGAAGATAATACTTTACCTACAAAACAATGGAATTGACCACTGTGCTTATATATCAGAGTTCTGTTATGACATCTTTATCTTCCCTACCTGAAATTCTATTATCTTCCTTTCCTTGTATATTTCAGGGTACTGAAAGAGTGAATTTTATGAATGGCATGGTTTTCAAGATGTGGAGTTGTTTGTTGGTTGTACTTGCTATTATTCAGGGGCTAGACATTTCAAATCATTTCTGAAGGTTGTTTTATTTGAAGTCAATCATGTCATTTTGAAACAGAGAAAACTTAAGCGAGGAAGGTCGAAAATGAAAATAGTTTAAGGCAGTCCGTTAGTGAGACTTAGTATGGTCGTGGGACAAATCCAACATAAGGCCATTGAGTTATGGATTCACTTATTGCTATTGGGTCCTACTCATTTTACCTATAAGTGTTTATCATTGTTTTGTTGATCACACAAGATGGGTTTGGTTGGAGGTTGTGAAGTCAAGGTTTTTTTATTCAATTACATGGATTCCCCTGTGGAAACTTTGAATTAGTTGTTTGTCAATTTAAGCCTATACGGAATATTTCCTATAACTTTTGGATCAAACTTCTAAGCTGAGATTATCCTAATGTTATTTTATTTTTAGCTAGAAAACCATCTAAACATCTTCTTATCACAGATTATGAGGTATTTATTAGCTGTATATGAATGCTTTGATCATTACAATCTATCCCTTTTTTAGAAATATATCTTTGGAAACCACAAGAAATAGGTACCCAAGGGTCCAAAATATTGGAAACATGAAAGTAGTCTCTACAGGGGTGTCATCTACATGCTAGATAAAACGCCTTAACCTTGACGAAATCTATCCAATATTAACAACATAGAGTTCCAATGATCTACAGGTATTTTTTTCATAGATAAATGGGAATTTTTAGCTATGCTCTAAAGTCCATTTTGTCAATCTACCTATGAAAGAATATACTAAGACACATCTTGGAAAAAAACCAATCCTTTAAAGAACCCTTTAAAGGCTTCTAGGGTAATTTGATACTCTCCTTCATATAGCTGGAAACACATACCAAGTGAAAAGAACATAACATGGCATGAAGGAAATGAAACCAAAGAGTGTCTTTAGGTCATGAAAGATATCACATGGAAGAGTGTATATGTTTGGTAGCTTGGATAAACACTATGCCAACAGCCTCTATGATGTTATCCTATTCATTGATGTCATTCTCCTATGTGGGTTCATCATGTACAACATGAACTTCATCAGGCCTTGTCTTAAGAAATTTAGTTTTAAGAAATTTATGAAGCACATATGATAATGATGTTGATGCCTCTTCATATATACCACTCACCAAATAAAACTAAAAAAAAAAATCCAGGAACATCAAAGCAAGTAGCGGGGTAAGTAGTAGCTCAGCTGGGATCTGTTTCATAAACTCAAAAAAAAAATCAAGGAACATCAAAGAAAGTAGCGGGGTAAGTTGTAGCTCACTTGGGACCTGTTTCATTTTGAGAGCTACCATAAACTCAGATTTCTCCATATCCCGTAGCAGCTTCCCCATTGGCATTTATTAATTCTCCGTTTTCAATTTTGTTTACAGGGTTCTCTATTGAAACTAATAGTTTTTTATTTTTCATTTCTATTGAAACTAACACTTTTTTATTTTTCATTTTTCTTAGAGTTGTTCCATATGATTCTAATTCCCATAAGTGTGACATATATTTATTAATTCTCTGTTTTCAATTTTGTTTACAAGGTTCTCTATTGAAACTAACAATTTGTTATTTTTCATTTTTCTTAGAGTTGTTGCATATGAGTATAATTCCCATAAGTGTGACATATATTTATTAATTCTCTATTTTCAATTTTGTTTACAGGGTTCTCTATTAAAACTACCAGTTTGTTATTTTTCATTTTTATTGAAACTAATAGTTTGTTATTTTTAATTTTTCTTAGAGTTGTTCCATATGAGTCTAATTCCCGTAAGTGTAACATATATTTATTAATTCTCTATTTTCAATTTTGTTTACAGGGTTTTCAAATTTTCTTCCATTCCCCTCTGGGTTTTGTATCTTTTCTAGTTTGATAACTAACAAACGGAGATAGGTAAAAAGAGAGATAAGGAAAGACAACAATTTATATCTTGAAAGCAGGTGGGATATATGTAACCATAGTATGTATAGTCTGGCCAGGTGTGGTAGCTTTATTTGATATACAAGTATTGCATGATTTAGACAGAATGAGACATAGAATATCCTAACAATATGCAGAAATATGTTGGTTTTTAAAATATCCAAAATACCAAAACAAAAAAGAGTGAGTTGGGTATCTTAATGAATACAACAAAAAAACGTTACGATTTCCATGCTGAACCAGAACATGAAAAAAATAATTATAGTAGGGTGCCAACTTGGAAATTTGGAGCCGAGGCCCCAATTCGGTGATGAGGCCGCAATTCGGAGCCAAGGCCGCAATTCAGTGATGAGGCCACAATTCATAGATGAGGCTGCAATTTGGAGATCAACGAGGAAGTCAGAGGACAATTACCTGAAAACATAAAAAAAAGCAATAAAATTAAAACAAAAATAAAAAAATTAAAACATCAATAAAACTATTTCACAAAGAAAAAAAACAACAGGAATTACCTACAAGACTCTGTTAAGACCCTGCAAGACTCTGCAAACACAAATGTAGTAGACGCGATAAGCTCGAAACAAAAACACAGCAGACGAATACGTGATAAGACCAAAACAAAAACACATAAAATGCAGAGGCGATAAGCCTGAAACAAAATCATAGCAGACGTAGATGCTAATAAGCCCGAAACCCATTAATGGGTCTGGGCTCGTGCATTTATAAACCAAATTTCGGCCGAAATTATGTTGTCGGTTTTCCCATCTCCGAGCAAAAATCTGTTTTCCCACGTCGTCAGTGCGTTGTCAATGTAAACGACAAAATGAGATCGGCTGAACTAATTTCAAAATTTTTGCCGAACTCTATAATAGTTCAACCGAAATTTTATAAAAGTTTAGCTGAATTGTTGAGAAAAAGAGTTTTCCACCCCCGATTCTCACAAAAGTGTAGCCCAACTTCGTGGGTTTACCCACTTGTCACACCAGTAAGTCTCGCCTCCTTAGGGTCTTGTCCTCTCTCACTTCAGTCTGCCTTATATTTCTCTCTCTTTGACTAGCCTCTGGCGTCTAGTGATTTTGTTCTTACAATGTACTTCGATCATACGAATAGCTCCTAACGCTTCCACGTTGGGGGGAAATTTGTTACACCAATTTTTGGTCATCTAACCTGTTACTATTATATGGAATAAACTACACCATGTAAGACCAATTTTACCATAGTAAAATTTCTCTCACTATGAAAAAAAATTTAATAACCCATAGTTTGTTAATTTATTTCTGGTCTAAACAGTAAACCCCATGAGGAATAATTAAAAAAATCCTTATTTGTTTGATTTTCCTCTAGGGATGATTAATTAAACCACTGTTTAATTAATATTCTTAGTCATAATTAACCCAAAATAGAAAATTAATTAGATAAATCAGTATTTATCTTATTATTTTCTAGGAATAGTTATTTAAATCATTATTTAATAACATTCGTTGTTAAATTTGACAAAATCATTTAGAAATAATTGAATAAATCATTATTTATTTAATTATTCTTTAACCATATTCTTAAAATAATAAATAAATCATTTATTTATTTATTATTTCTAAATAAAGGTATTTGACCAAATTCAAATTCCTTTTCCCTCCAACAAAAATAATAAAATATTCCATATAAATTGGGTCTAGATTTGGTGAATAATATTTTAATTATGCACCAATATCTAGACTAACTCAATATTTTGTTATAAATAAAATGGTTTTCCATTTATTCACTACCTTTTGTTACCTTGAGATCACCTTTTGATCTATATTTTTGGTCTGAATTTGATCCTCCCATCATTCTCATATTTTTTCTACTTTTTGCTTGTGAGCTCCCTTTGAGTTCCATTTTGTGTGGGTTTTCTGCACCATCAAGAGAGAGATATATCTTAGATCTGAAGCGCTGAGGACATACAATAACCCATCCCATTGAGGGGGATTGGTAATATATTTCTATGTTTCCTTCCCAGGTGTCATAATACAAAAAAAAATTTAAAAATTCTTGTCTTGTTCATTGGATGCATGGAGCAACTCTTTCTTATTTTTTATTTTTAATGTCTTTAACTGCGTAGATCTGGATTTTTGTAGCATTTATTCTGATCACCAACTACATACATAAGGAAATTGACAGCCACATTTGATGTTAGGGTTGTTTGTTATGAACAGCTAAAGCGAGCTTTTTTCATATGTTTGCGATTAGAATTCACACTAACAACAGGTCTGCCATATCTTCTGCCAAGATAAGTACACACTCAATGTTAAGATAAGTGGTGTTTAAGTGGGGTTAAGCACATTAAGCGCTAACCCGCACTTATCTGTTAATGTCGGATTAACATAACATAACCATAAATTATTGTATTAATACACATCTTAACGCATTTAAATTGCTATAGATCGCATCGCAGTCACTTTCGCAGATCAAACATTCTCTTATAAATAATCCTTCGAAAATATTACATCGCAAATATCACTCATCAAAAATCGCAGAACAAGTCAAGACATGACTCCTCGTCGTATTACCAAGGCTCCTTTCACCGAATGTGATATGCGATGAAATATTTATGGCCGAGTCTGATATTCAATGAAAATTTTCATGATTGAATGCGATATGGTTCACAACCGTCCATCTTCCACAGTAACCCTATGATGTGATCTTGATCGTTCATCTTCTGCTTCATTTATGTGATACAATCTCAACTGTCCCTCGCTCTTGTTGAGAAATCTCTAGATCTTTTGGGAGAAATCATGGTTGCTGCCTTCGGAAAAATATACTTGTTTTCCTCGTGTCCAAAAGAGATCTAGATCGTTTTCCGCTTACTGTAACACTACCCATGTTTGATGGTAAACAATCTACATATATACATCTTGTATACAACTTTCTAAAGATATTTCTAGACATCGATTCCACACAGAATTTACCCAATGTAATCCAATAAGGTAATGGATCTCGAATCGAACGAGCTTCAAATTAACGAGCTCTGACTTGATTTTAATGGTTAATTCAACATCTAACAACTAACTAATTTAGAATGTCATAATTTCTCTTCTACAACACCTACAATTACCAGTCTGCAAGCACAAGTCGTACTACTCCATGGCTACTAAAGCGGATTTGTCATTCCTATTCTTGTTGAAAGATAGTTGTTGAAAGAAAAAACTAAGATTGAACCAATTCCATGGCCTTTTAAAACACCTTTGCATGTTTTTATCTATCTGATCATTCTCGGTCTCACCTACAACACCTGTTCTACAATTTTTTTAATAAAAAAATGTTTGTTATGAATGACGATCAGTAGACCATAACTCCTTCTGAATTCGGTTTTCAATGAAACGAGTTGTGTTGGATTCCTTGCGAAGGGATGGTTTTTTTCATTCTAGTCTCATTGAATTTTGAGCACTTTTATATTTGAGCTAAAATACTGAGCCTCTGATCAGTTATGACTATCTCTCATGGAAATGGTCATAGACGAATGACTTAATTAACATAGTTGAATCCCAAAATATGATATCTAATGTTTAAATTAATTTATATTACATATAA
This sequence comes from Pinus albicaulis, assembly GCA_034641835.2. Lineage (NCBI taxonomy): Eukaryota > Viridiplantae > Streptophyta > Pinopsida > Pinales > Pinaceae > Pinus > Pinus albicaulis. The sequence continues at coordinate 116,351,018 of CM076582.1, read as the reverse complement.
ATGAGTGACAAAATTAAAGTCTTGCAGTTGAGGGCCATGATGCTCATGTTTTTAGAATCTACTAGTGGATTTTTTGAGGACTTTCCCCATGCTTTGCAAATCAAAGTTTGGTAGGTTTCCCAATGCCCCAAATATGGTTTCTAGGACACACTAAGGTTTGATTCAAGTAATTACAATGGGCTCATCAAATTCTTTGAATTTTACACCTTTGTTGTGTCGCGAGTCTTATGGGCATCTTCCTAATCAGAAGAGTAGCTAAGCCAATTTTTTGTTTCGAACTTTTTTGTTTCTCAATGTAATGCATATGTCTAATCACTATTCTACTTACAAAACAAAAATCCACCATTCTCCTACTTGAGGTAGCAAGTTAATAATGTTCATCTTGTTTTTTTTACTGTGTACACTTTGGAATTATGGACCCTTCAAATTATTTTAGGCATTATCAATGACTCAATAGTAGGATAATGACAACTCATTGGAATAAAAATTTATTTAAATTTTATAGAGTGATTTTGTATATCTATTATGTTGTTTTTCATCACTATTTATAATTGGTTGGGACCTTGGAATATTAAGATCAACTATATCTAATTGAACATGAAATACTCATGAGATTTTCATGGCTATTGAAAATTGATTGTCATCTTGGAATATTAGATCATCTATATCTAAATGATTATGGTAAATGAGAAGAATTCGATGAGATGGTTGAATAGTGATAATTTTGATAGTGTCATTTATGGCTATGCAAGGAGTGTCTCTAACTTTGATATATTTCATGCATAACAAGTTGGAATGTCTAGCTATTTTCATTTTGAAGGTAATATTCTTTGTTAAACTGATTTTTGGTCATCTAACTTGTTACTATTAGATTGACCAAAGTACACCATGTAAGACCAATTTTACCCTAGTAAAATTGTTTTCACTATGAAAAATAACTTAGTAATCCATAATTTATTAGGTTTTTTATGGTCTAAATAGGAAACCCAATGAGGAATAATTGAATAAATCCTTATTTGTTTGATATTTTTCAAGGGATAATTAATTAAACCATAGTTTAATTAATATTCCTGGTCGTATTTAACCCAAAATGGGAAAATTAATTAGATAAATCATTATTTATCTTTTTATTTTCTAGGAATAATTATTTAAAACATTATTTAAATAATATTCCTTGTTAAATTTGACTAAATAATTTATAAATAATTGAATAAATCACTATTTATTTAATTATTACTGAACCACATCCTTAAAATAATAAATAAATCATTTATTTATTTCTTATTTACAAATAAATGGATTTGAACAAATTCAAATTCCTTTTTCCTCCAACAAAAATAATAAAATATTCCATAAAAGTTTGATCTAGATTTGGTTAATAATATTTTAATTATGCACCAATATCTAGACTAACTCAATATTTTCTTATAAATAGAAGGGTTTTTCCATTCATTCACTACCTTTTGTTGCCTAAAGATCACTCTGGATCTATACTTTTGATCTGACTTTCATCCTCCATCATTGTCATATTTTTCTACCTTTTTTCTTGTGAGCTCCCCTTGAGTTCCATTTTTTGTCTAGCTTTTCTACACCATCAAGAGAGAGAGAAATCTTAGATCTGAAGCGCTGAGGACATACAAGAACCCACCCCATTGAGGAGGACTGGTAACATCTTTCTATGTTCCCTTCTTAGGTGTCATAATACAAAAAAACTTTAAAAAAAGTATTGTCTTGTTCATTGGATGCATGGAGCAACTCTTGCTTTTATTTGTTGTTTAATGTCTTTAACTGCATCGATCTGGATTTCTGTAGCATTCATTTTGACCACTAACTACAAATCTACGGAAATTAACAACCATATTTGATGTTAGGGCTGTTTGTTATGCACAACTAAAGTGAGCTTTTTTCATACACTTGGGATTAGAATTCACACTAACATTCTTGACTCAAGAACATTGTTTTTTCTCTATTTTCTTCTAATTGACTAGTTTGATTTCTCAGAGGTGTTGATAAATACATAATGAAATAAATTTAATCAATGAAAAATGTTATATATCATTTTATCTAATAGGTGGATTGGCTAGGTCTGTAGTTTGTCATGGAGTTCCAATTGTTATTTAACAGATCCCATTATCTCTCATTTGCATCTTAAAAATTAGTTGAAGGGAAAAGGCCCCCTTTCGTTTTAATAAATAATATATGATAAAATCTAAAATAGTGTTTTCAATTCCTCTATAAAAACTATTTGGATATTTAGTTTGGAAAGAGTGAAGGTTTAAGTATAAGTGTGAAAAATCTATCTTTGTGAATAGTACTTCTCAATAGTTAGTTTGCATGGATGAGCCTCTTGAATTCCATATTGTATTTTTTGAGATAAAGTGTTGGAAAATTATATTTTTTCTAAATGAGTGTTTGAACTGTCATGGACTGTAGAATGTAATACATATATATTGTAACTTTAGTTACTAATAATCCATTTTGACAAAGATTCCAAGTGAACATGTCATTTTCATGTCACATAGCTATGTATGTAATCAAATAAAGCTAGGTTTCCCCTATTTCATCTAAGAAAAGGGGTATCAATCCTCAATTCAACCTTTTTCTACTACGTAACCTTAAATTATTATTATTATTATTATTATTATTATTATGCCACTTTAATTTTATAGAGTACTTTGTCTATCCAAGAGAGGGCTATATTTGTGTCCCGTATTGATAGTAATTGAAGTGGAAAGGAACTTTGGAATTTGGATATAGCAATAGATATGATCAAGATACACTCCCATTATTTATTTTATTATAGAAATACATTAATGTTATTCCTACATAGATTTTGCATACTTAAATAGAAACAATTCATTTTGGAGTAACAAGTGATGTCACATTATCTTGATTGAGTTATAGAACGTATTTTAGGGACTGTTTTCCTTTAATTTCTTTCCTTCAAAACTTTTCTTGGAACAAATTTTTGAGTTCTCACAAGTCAATTTGATTTCACTATGTTGAAAAAATCTTGTTTGGTAATAATTTTGTATAATACAAGACATGGGTAATCATCGTCCTCTGTGGTATATATTTGGACATTGTAAACATTACAGATTCTCATTAGATTACATGACTTTATACCAAGGAATGAATACACCACTCAACTCATTATATTCAGTCAAAAATTCCTACAAATTAATCATGTCCTATCACAAATATTCGAGCCTCATAATTCTAGTTTGTTATTTACTTATAATAGCATCATGAATTTTAAGCTTTAGCAATAGTTCATAGGGGCATTGCGTCAGATTATAAGCTACTAGTGAGAAACAACCCCCATTTATTTTTCTTTAAGAATTAATTTGATATATTTTTAAAACAAACTTTCTTCTTTTTTTCCTAAACTAAATTTCAATTGTATTTCCATCAAAATTACAAATAACAAGAGTGTTTTTGTTATCACCTAAAAAATTACCATCTAACCATTTCTTACTAGGTTGACCAAAATACATAATGTAGTACAAGTTTTTACATATTAAAACCCACTTTCACATTAGAAAATAATTTAGAGAACCATTTTCCTAAATGATTTCTAATTAAAACCCCAAAACCCCATAAGAATAATTAAATAAATCATTATGTATTTATTATTCCTTATTTATCCTTTATTTCTCTCATGAAATAATTACTAAATCATTTTCTAGTAATTATCTCTAACTCAATTTGACCATATATTCTTAAAGTAATTAATAAACAATTTTTTATTTGTTAATTACTTAAACAATTTTGTAAATTAACTCAATAAATCATTATTTTTCGGGTAAGTTTATAAAATAAATATATTTGACTATTTCAAATAATTTTTCTCTCTCTAAAATAAAATAAAATGTTCCTAACTACTAGATCTTGATTTGGTTTAGGAATTTATTATTATTATTTTAGATGTAGATCTATCCTAATATTTTATTATAAATAAAAGGGTTTTCTTCTCATTCTCTACACATGACCATTTCATCGTTGTAACTATCCTCTTATAGCATTTGGGCTCCCACTTTTGAGCTCAAGCCAGCATAATTTTCTTCCCCCACTACATCCATTAAGAAAGAGAGCTATAGGAAAAGCATAGAGTATGAAAGAATCCATCCTACAAAGGGGGATGTTGTATATTTGGGTCTCCATATTCTCCTCATAAAGTGTAATCTACTTTATTTTTAATAATAAAATAGTTTTGGTCCATTGGGTTTACATTGTGTTATTTGATGTTGTTTATTTTTTTATTTTGCATAATTGTTCTTTGCCAGGTTTTCGATTAGGTGTTTTGCAAATTAGTGTTAGAAAATTCTCCATTTATTTTTGATAATGTTAGGGCTATTTGTCTAATGTTAGGGCTATTTGTCACCAATAGATTGAGTGAGGATTTTTGGTACAACTTCCAACAACTTTCATACTAACACTCTTTATTTCTCCAACTAATCACTCGGTAAACCAAACAAGAGATAGAAGAATTGTTTAGCATTCATGGTCTGGAATAAGATAAGTCTAAGAGAAATAGACAAAATGGTTTTAGAGGTGTCCCTAAAGTAGAAAAACTACCTAAAAGCATAATAAAATAAACTAGACATCGTACTGATAAGATATATATATATATCATGAAGAAGAAAAAGTGGTATCCACCTATATGGGTTGAACTTCAATTTTGTAGAGTAAGCCTCCAACGGGGCTGGAGGCCGGCCAAGTTCCATATGTTCCAAGTAGAGATGTAATTTGACAACTAAAATTCCCATGGGATGATTTGCTAGTCAAATACAAGAAAGAAATTTCCCTTTCCATAAATAGTTTTAAGACACATGTATATGTGATCCCTGTGCTTTTCATGTTCGTAGGTCTAAAATGGAAGCTAAGTATTACAATATTATGAGGGAAACTTGTATATATATATACACGCCTTAGTCATTTGTTTTGTAGGTTGTTCTTTTGGGGGGACTCACTGATGGAAGTGGAGCTGCTCCGGTTCATGAATTTCCTGGCGCTGAGAGGTTTTCACCAATTTATTTTCATTTAAGTTAAAATTAATGAAGTGCATGGAACGAAGGTACGGTGAGAAGATATTGGCCGTGATTTTTAGTTGTAATGTATTACAATTTCTAAAGGTAACTTTTATGATGTCACAATTAATGAATATTTGCCCAAACGTAATGACAAGATTTTTTTTATGACTCCGCTTAAAGCAACGTTACTTAACAAAATTAAATAATATTTCAGTGATAAATTTGAAGAATTGTTAATCGTGATTTGAATATGTTGTTGTTTTAGATATTATTTTTTTAGATTAAATTGAGTTAAGTAAGTGATTTAATTATGATTATTTTTATGAAAGATAGTGGTAAGTGATTAATTTCTCATAATTTTTGAATAGCTTATTTAGTACTCATTAAATAGAATAATGATCATAAAAATAACAAAATGAAATTGAAACTAATTAAATAAATCACATAAAATCAATTATCACTTAAAAACTGGCATATTAGATTTTACAGAACATTAAATATAAACCAAAACACAATTAACAAATTTTTATAGCCAAACTTGAACGAATATTTTTACCAACAACATATGCTTTAGGAATGTTACAGAAGTTTGGGACATAGGTTTTGATGGGATTGGTATTGTTGCGGTAAAATTTCATTAGCGGCATTTTCTTCATCTTAATTTTTAATAAAGATATAAACATTTATATTAAATGGAATGCAAGCTTGTCCAACTTACTTAGAAAGATCGTTTTATTTATTTTTAAGAGGTGCTAATGGTAGTTTAGTCTTGTTTTGGAAGTTATGAATAGAATGAATAGTTAAATTTTAATATGGTCAAATACTTAAGTAATAAGTGTTTCTTTTTGTGGGTTAAGATATAATTAAAATACTATAAAATTTATTTAGTTATAAGTATTATTTATTTATTATTTAGGATTGAACTATAGTAAAAGTAAAAGAAGCATTAAATCTTTAACAACATTTCACATATATAATTATATAAAATAATTCATTTTTTTTCTTTCTCTTTTTTCTTTTATTTTTAATTTTGATTTTTTTTTTCTTTTATCTTGTTTTTATAGTTTTCCTATTTCTAATTTAGAAACCACCATATTTGGAAAAAAAATTCAATTATCCTTATATCATAACAATAAAAAAACTATTTATTTAAAGTTTTACTTTGCCGAAAAAGTAAATATTTATAGTTTTTATAGTTTTCTTATTTCCAATTTAGAAACCACCACATTTGGAAAAAATTTCAATTCTCAGTTGAAAATGCAACAAGATGATGGAACTTAGTGAAATGAAGTCGCCTTCACTAAGTGGGCCCGTAGGCTATTTTTGGCGCAAAGTCTATTTTTAGACTATGTCTATTTTTAGACATATGGATCATGGTCTATGAGTTGCAGGATGCTATTTATGGATGATTGGTCGAGTTGGTAAAAATAGATGGACCTCTATTTTTAGACATTGGGCGGTTTTTATTTTTAGACTGTCGAGCTAAAAATAGAACAGTCAAATATTATTAACCCTTAATAATATTTAGACTATAAACATTATCTTTTCCTCTTGGAGCACTTCAGTTTGATGCTTGGATGTGGCACATGCAGCTGACAGAAGGAAATACGCTTTTTCTAAGGGTTAGTTGAGCTATTGCATGGTTGACTTCAGTTAGAACTCATGTGGCAGAGTTTGGTGGAGTTGATGAGACAGTTGGTGGAGTTGTGTTCTGTTTAACTTAGTTGAACTAGTTGTATTTAGTCTAGCTGACAAATACACTAGTGATGAGTGGTGTGAATTAATTATTAATTAATTCACTAATTATTAACTCATAAATCAACTAAAGAACACATCAGTTAACTGCAATGCATGGACAGTTCAGTGGAGACCAGTGTTAGAGGTGGGTGAAAGGGTGAGTCTACTATCAGTTGTGACTATTGGTTGTGCATGAGATTTGCACACACATTGATGGAGATTGCCAATGAGGATTGCGCAGTTGGAGCTAGTAGGATTCAAACTTGGATCTCATCATTAATCAACTTGGATTGCGCAGTAGAGGCAGGCAGACTTGTGCAGGAGATTTGAACCTGTGACTTGTTCATCTTCATAGCTAGTTTAGTGTGTAGCATTGAGATAGTGCTGAGAGCTGTGAGAGCTTTGTGCTATGTATTGTTACATGTTCTCTATCATTATAATATACAGATAGTTGGGGGTTTTCAACTATTTCTTTCCCCATTACATCTTGTGTTGATATGTGTGCTTGATTATGTTTTAATGTGCGCATGCGACTACTTTCTATTTCTGCATATTGATGATCAATTGTAGAAGAGGTTATGTATTATGCATGAAGCTTAAATAGTGTGTAATCAGGATAATCTCGGTGAATAATTCAGCTATTATTCAAATTTATACATGGTATCAGAGCGAAGAATTGATCATCGGGATCTATTACAGTGATTACAATTTATTTCGGTAGACAGAGTTTATAACGGGCCAGGTAGCCTCTGGATCCATCCTTTCCTTGAAAGGTGATATATCCAGTAAACGCCCCTACAGTCGATCTCTGTGCTCGAAATACTTTGTTCTCACAGATCCAGAAGCAGTTGAGTTTTGAGCTTGGAATTCGAATTTTGCAGCAGTTTGTTTTCTTGGTGCCGGAGTTGAAATGTATTTTAACGGTTTGCGACTGGAATATGCCCTTGAGGTCAGTTCGAATTATGTTGCATGGAAGGACAGAATGGAGGCGGTATTAGATGATAACGGACTGAAGGAGTTCATAGATGCTGAGATCCCAAAGTCGACTAATGCTGCTCAAGTTGAAGCTTGGCAAAAGAAGATGGAAAAATGTCGAAGGATTCTGTTGGAGGGCATGAAGGATCACATTGTATCCAGCCTGCATGGAAAAGCTTCTCCATATTTGATGTGGAAAGTGTTGACAGATCTATTCCAGAGCAAGAGCGACCAGAGGAAGTTGGCGCTCAAGGATAAACTCAGAAACATTAAGATGGAGAAAGGCGACAGTATCGCCAAGTACCTCACAAAGTTCACTCAATGCAGAGATGAGCTGCGAAGTGTGGGGGTGACTGTCGATGATGAGGACTTGGTGGACCTGGCTCTCCTTGGTCTTCCGAAGAGTTGGCATTCCTATCAGGACTCTTTCAATGGTCGGGAGAAGTTGCTGGGATGGGAGCGACTTTGGTCGGATCTCATGCAAGAGGAGATAAGGCAGACTACCAGGGACGAATCTTCATCAAAGGCATCTGATGAAGAAAATTGCGCTTTGGCTGCCAAAGCAAAGAAGGGGAAGAGAAAGAAAGCTTCTCAGTCTGGTGCGAAAGGCAAGAAGAAAGATATGTCCAAGGTGAAGTGTTTTCACTGTCACCAACACGGACATTATGCCACAAATTGTCTGCAGAAGAAGAAAAATAAGCATGATGCTGGATCTGCAGCGGGAGAGGCCTTAGCCTCCCAGTTTGAGCTGGATTTTTCACTGATCGCATGCTTGGTCTCAAGTGTGATGGGATCAGTATGGTTCTTGGACAGTGGTGCGTCTTTTCACATGAATGGAGATCGAGATCTATTTTCAGATCTGGATGAGAAAGATCTTGGAGTGCACATCGAGATGGGCGATGATGGTAGATACAGTGCGACTGGTATCGGTACCATTTCCTTTGAGAGGGAGTCTGGTAAACCCTTTGTATTGAAGGAATTTTTGCATGTTCTAGGATTGATGAAGAACCTGATCTCTGTGGCGATGTTGGAAGACAAAGGGTATGATGTGGTCTTCAGCGAAGGAAAAGCCTTCCTGCGCAGTAAGACTACTGGTGAGACCCGGAAGATAGGGGTTCGAGTCAAGAACCTTTATCAGTTGCAAGTAGATGGCTGCGCAACAATGGCATGCAAAGCGGGAGAAGTGGTGAGCCGGGATGATGAGGGCGAACTGTGGCACAGGAGATTGGGCCACCTTCACCATGGAGCTTTGAAGATCCTGCAGCAGATTTCTACTGGGTTTCCTAAGGGCACTCTTGCGCAGTCAGATCAGTGCAAGGGGTGTACCTTGGGGAAGTATGTGAAAGCCACCTTTCACGAGAAGGATAGTCGCGCCACGACGATCCTTGAGAGAGTTCACACAGACGTGTGTGGTCCTTTCTCTGTAGCTTCGAAAGCAAAGCACAAGTACTATGTGATCTTTGTTGATGATTTCTCTCGGAAGTGCTGGATCTTCTTCATGCAGAAGAAGAGCGAGACATACTCAAAGTTCTGTGAGTTCAAGGCGTTGGTTGAGAAGGAATCGGGGAAGCATGTGAAGGCTCTTAGGAGCGACAATGGTGGTGAATTCATCTCTGCTAAATTCAAGGACTTTTGCAGCGCAGAAGGGATTCAGAGAGAGCTCATTGCACCCTACAACTCATGCAGAATCCATGGTTGCCGAGCGGAAGAAATGTAATCGATCGGTGTCAGACGCCAAGCGATGTTGCATGATCGTGGCCTACCTTCACTTGTGGGCGAGGCATGCACATCATAGCTAGAGGTGCGTAACCGCTTGTCTCCCCACAAGATACTTGGGATGAGTACACCGAGGAGGCGTTTTCGGGTAAGAGGCTCGATATTTCCCATTTGGAGGATTTCCTTTGGCTCACCCGTCTACATGCATGTGACGAAGGATGCCGGTGGAAGAAGCCGGATCCGACCGCAGAGGTTGGGATATTTGTGGGCACACGATACGCCCCAAAACTAATGTGTGTGTATTTGCTGCATACCGCAAGACCGCTGTGCTGCACGGGATATCAAATTTCCCAGGAGGAGAAAGCTATGCAAAGGTTCTCTTGAGAGGAGCCACACTTGTACGATGAGGAACTATTAGTTCCTTTAAGGATGAGCTTCAAGATGTGGATCACCACAAGAGGAAGTTCATGGAGTGGAAGAGACCACCATGCAAAGGCCAACTACCGCAGGGCGCAAGCGCACATGTACGAGCGAATCGGCTCAAGATGGCAGAGAAGGTTGTAGGACCACCTGCGCACAACGTGCATAAGAGATACCACCGGGATCCAGACATCGGATACATGGCTCTTGAGAAAATGTGTCATGGACAGAGCCATCCTCGAGAGGCTGGAGGACCCTTACGCGGCAGATGCCAAGGGTGGAAGACATGATTCGATTGTCGAAACAAATAAGATGGGAGATTGTTCCCGCACTGAAGGGGAAACTGGGCAGTGGGGTCGTGATGGATCTGTTGCAAGTGAAGCAGGCAATGACGGGAGTGTGGAGAAGTACAAGGCAAGATTTGTTGCTCATGGCTTCGCGTATCGAGGATCGATTATGAGGAGACCTTGCACCTCGGCTGTGCTGCACTCCTCCATACCGACGATCCTAGCTCTCCTCAAAGATGATAGGTGGCACATCCACTGATGGATGTGAAGACCGTGTCTTCAATGGAGTCATTGAGGAGGAGGTACATAAGAGCACCGAAGGTTTCGAGATCTTCACAGAAAGGAGTCGCATGTGTGCGTACTCAAGAGAGCACCTATCGTTGAAGCAAGCACCTCGTGCTTGGGTACACACTTGATAGACAATTATTTCACCGCACTTGGATTCTCCAAGAGTGAGGCGATCCTAACTCCAAAATACTGCCGTACTGTGGTGGAGGGGGAAGTTGCCGATCATTGTACCGCATGATGATCCGATTTTGACGGTGATGAGCCGTTGATACTTTCATGCAAGGAGGATCTTGTGAAGAGAGTTTGAGATGAAGGACTTGGCCTCCTTCATTATTTCGGGATTGGAAATCTAAGAAACAGCAGTTGATGGACCGTTTGTTTCTCAGCAGTAAGTATGCTCTCGAGAAATATTGGAGAAGTTCAACATGCATGGCCTGCAAGCTCCTCATGATACCCTCTTCCGGAGGTCGGATAAGAGGACGTTACTTCAAATGTGAGGTAGGATGTGCACCACATCGACGCCTGGTGGGGTCGCTTGTATCCGGTCGAATACACGACCCGATATATGCTATGTCAACCAGCCTTTCACAAGTTATGGTTAATCCAACCAAGCTCTTCTGGAAGGCAGGCAAGCATGTATTGCGTTATCTTAGAGGCACATCGGGATATGGTTTGTGGTACAGACAGGAGGATGAGGTGAAGCTATGTGGCTTCACGGATGCAGATTAGGCAGGGAGCCCAATGGACAGAAAGAGCACATCTGGAGGGATCTTCAGTATCGGGTTGACAGCAGTTTCTTGGTACAGCAAGAAGCAGATATCCGTGGCACTCAGTTCAGCAGAGGCTGAGTATATGGCAGCAAGCTTGGCTGCATGCGAGGCCATATGGATGAGGAAGATCCTGGTCGGGTTGTTCGGGTCACACTTGGAGCCTACTGTGATTTATTGTGATAACCAGAGTTGCATTAAACTCTCGGCTAATCCAGTATTTCATGATAGATCCAAACACATTGACATCAAGTACCATCATATCAGAGATTGTGTGCAGCGGAGAATCATGTTACTTTCATACATTCCCACGGAGGATCAGGATGCTGATATCTTGACGAAGGCGCTCACCAGGAGAAAATTCGAATACCACAGAGGCAGGATAGGGGTTGTAGATAATCCATATCTTTTTGAGAGGGAGTGTTGAAAATGAAACAAGATGATGGAGCTTAGTGAAAAGAAGTCGCCTTCACTAAGTGGGCCCGCAGGCTATTTTTGGCGCAAAGTCTATTTTTAGACTATGTCTATTTTTAGACATATGGATCATGGTCTATGAGTTGCAGGATGATATTTATGGATGATTGGTCGAGTTGGTAAAAATAGATGGACCTCTATTTTTAGACATTGGGCGGCTTCTATTTTTAGACTGTCGGGCTAAAAATAGAACAGTCAAATATTATTAACCCTTAATAATATTTAGACTATAAACATTATCTTATCCTCTTGGAGCACTTCAGTTTGATGCTTGGATGTGGCACATGCAGCTGACATAAGGAAATACGCTTTTCCTAAGGGTTAGTTGAGCTATTGCATGGTTGAATTTATTTAGAACTCATGTGGCAGAGTTTGGTGGAGTTGATGAGATAGTTGGTGGAGTTGTGTTCAGTTTAACTTAGTTGAACTAGTTGTATTTAGTCTAACTGACAAATACACTAGTGATGAGTGGTGTGAATTAATTAATAATTAATTCACTAATTATTAACTCATAATTCAACTAAAGAACACATCAATTAACTGCAATGCATGGACAGTTCAATGGAGACCAGTGTTAGAGGTGGGTGAAAGGGTGAGTGTGGCTATCAGTTGTGACAATCGCTGTGCATGAGATTTGCACACACATTGATGGAGATTGCCAATGAGGATTGCGCAGTTGAAGCCAAGTGGATTCGAACTTGGATCTCACCATTATTCATCTTGGATTGCGCAGTAGAGGCAGACAGACTTGTGGAGGAGATTTGAACCTGTGACTTGTTCAAATCTGAGCTAGTTTTGTGTGTAGCATGTGAGATAGTGTTGAGAGCTGTGAGAGCTTTGTGCTATGTATTGTTACATGTTCTCTATCATTATATTATACAGATAGTTGGGGGTTTTCAGCTCTTGCTTTCCCCATTACATACTGTGTTGATATGTGTGCTTGACTATTGTGTTTATGTGCGCATGCGACTGTTTCTATTTCCGCATATTGATGATCAATTGTAGAATAGGTTATGTATTATGCATGAAGCTTAAATAGTGTGTAATCAGGATAATCTCAGTGAATAATTCAGCAAATTATTCAAATTTCTACACTCTAATAACTCGTCGCCAATCATTTAGAGACAAAGTTTTTTTTTTTTTTTTTCTATTTGTATTACACAATTATACCTCTTTCAACCTCCTCAAAATTCATTATCTTTAACGCAAGGTGATCCAACCAAAATTGTAGAAATTATACAAAAAATATGTGTACCAATGGATTCAATCCAATCATGTAATATACTAAAACAAGATACCAAATCCTTCTACAATATTTGCGGAAAATAAACGTGATTGCACAACCACACCAAGTAAGAGAAAGAAACAAATCAATCGCACAACGCAGATATTTTTCCTGGGGAAAGCGTGTTGCTCAAAACCCCTCTATCTTTATTGTATAATCAACCAAGGAATCATGAAACAATACAATGCACTCTTCTCACAAGAGTGTGTCGCACTCTACCAACTGTCTCACACTAATCTGGACAAAATCGACCAACACTTAGCCAATTTTCTGCCTCTGCTAACCCTGCCTTGATTGTGCAGTTCTAAGAACAATTGATCCCTATTAATTAGGAAATTAAACCTTCCAAAACTGCGCAATACATCATGGGAAATCCTATGGTTGTCTAATTGCGCGCCAACAATTTACTACTAATACAATTGATAGATAACATCCCTTTAACATATATCTCAACTGAGTCTTCTTCAGAACTGACATGCATGCAACTATTAATAGTAAATCATCGGTCACTTAACATATCACTGCATGTGAATTAAATCTGATTTAATTCACTTGACCTTTCATTAGTGCAACAATCAGTTACAACTAGTTAGACTGACTTTAACTCACTTAATTGAGTTAACTGATTTCTCATGCATTAAACTAATACACTAACTGCAACTTGGACTCTAAAACAAATAGAATCACTCTACATGCCTCACCAACCACCCTCAACTCGAATTTCATGAGATAACTGAGTCTATAAAACTTAGTTAACTATTACAAGTGATTATGAGATAAGATTTCAATTTATTATCCAATTTAATTAAGGGAAAATTAAATTAGACACACATTTCTTGACTTTGGCAACGCTCCCTCTCAACAAGAAAGGGATTATCAGCTACCCCGATCTTGCCTTTATGGTATTCAAATTTTTTCTTGGCAAGTGCCTTCGTCAGAATACTTGCATCCTGATCCTCCATGGGAATGTACTGAAGTAACATAATGCGTCTTTGAACACAATCTCTGAGATGGTGGTACGAGATGTCAATATGCTTTGACCTGTCATGGAATACTGGATTAACCGATAGTTTTATGCAACTCTGTTTATCAGAATTTTTCACCTTCGGATCCATATGATGACCAAACAAACCAAAATGTATCTTCCTCATCCAGATGGCCTTACATGTTGCCTGACTGGCTGCCATGTACTCTGCCTCAGCTGAACTGAGTGCAACTGATCTCTGCTTCCTGCTGTACCAAGAAATTGTTGTCAATCATATGTTGAAGATCCCTCCTGATGTGCTCTTCCTGTTTGATGGACTACCTGCCCAATCTACATTAGTGAAGCCTTGAAGCTTCACTCCCTCTGTCCATTCGTACCATAATCCATACCCTGTAGTGCCCCTGAGATATCTCAAGACATGCTTCCCCACCTTCCAAAAGAGCTTGGTCGGCTTAACCATATCTTGACTAAGCTGGTTAACTACATAGCATATGTCTGGTCGTGTGTTCACCAAGTACATGAGTGAACCCACAAGCTACCTGTAAACAATAGAGTCCACTACCTCACCTGAAGTAGCATCCTCCTTCCTCCAGTTTCTTGCAAGAGGAGTATCCATGGGTTTACATATCTCCATGTGGAAGTTCCTCAGAATCACTTTGGCATACTTGCCTTGAGAAACAAATAGCTCCCCATCCTGCTGCCATGTCTCCAAACCAAGGAAATAGTGAAGGAGTCCCATGTCCTTCATCTCAAACTCTCTTGCAAGATCCTCTTTGAAAGAATTTATGAGATGCTCATCACCTGTCAGAATAAGATCATCTACATAAAGTAAAATAATCAGAAGCTTACCATCAACCACAATCTAGTACAGGTTCGTATCGGCTTCACTCTTCATGAAGCCCAGCCCAGTGAAATAGATGTCAATCCTGGTGTACCAAGCACGAGGTGCTTTCTTCAGCCTATACAGTGCTCCCTTGAGTCTGCACACATGCGACTCCCTGTCAAAGGTCTCAAAACCTTCTCGCTGCTCAATGTACACTTCTTCCTCAATAACTCCATTGAGAAATGTATTCTTCACATCCATCTGATGTATCTGCCAACCCATCTACGTTGAGAGTGCAAGGATAGATCTAATCGATGAGTACCATGCAACTGGTGCAAAATTCTCCTCATAGTCAATCCCCTCAACCTGTCAGAATCCTCGGACTACAATCTAGCCTTGTACTTCTTTACACTCCCATATATTGCCTGCTTCACCTTATAGATCCATCTAGATCCAACCATTAACTTCTCGACTGGTCTTGCAACAAATTCCCATGCATTGTTCCTGATGATGGAGTCATAATCCTCAACCATGTTATCAACCCAAGTTGGTTGCTGCACTGCTTCCTCAAAAGAGGGGTTCTATCACAATACACTTGCTCATAAGAGCCATGTATCCAGTATACCTGTTTGGTGACTGTCTTTGTCTACGCTGTGATGTAGGTGCTCCTACATGTTCTTCCACATCAAGTCTCAATCTGTTAGACTCTGTGGTGTGCCTCCTACCATGTATGGTGGATGGCTCTACATGAGTGGTTTCTGCCACTCCATGATCCTCCTCATGTGGCTGCTCCACATCTTGAGGTTCATCCTTTGGAACCAAGAGTTCCTCATCTGCATGCAAATCAAACTCCCTCTCAAGGGACAATCACATGGATTTCTCCTCATCAAACTTTACATCCCGTTTGACAACTGTCATCCTGATGTTTGGAAAATACACCATATAGTTTTGGGGAGTATCAGTGTACCCCAAAAATATCCCAATCTTTGTTGTTGGTTCTAGCTTCTTTTTGGAATCTTTGGTCGCATGGTAATAGACAGATGAGCCAAAAAATTTAAAATATGAAACATCAGGTTTCTTACCAAAAAAATCCTCCTCTGGTGTACTCATGCCAAGTATTCGATGAGGACTACGGTTCTACTCAAATACCGTTATGTTACATGCCTCTACCCACAGATGCAACGATAGGCCCTTATCATGTAACATAGCTCGTGTCGCGCCCACAATTGCTTTGTTATTTCTTTCTGCGACCCCATTATGTTGTGGGTTATGAGGCAATCAACTCTCTCCAAATTCCTTCTTTGGCACAGAAGTTCTTGAATTCATTTGAGATGTACTCACCACCATTGTCGCTGCTTAGAGCCTTCACCTGCTTCCCTGTATATTTCTCAACTAGTGCTTTGAACTCACAAAATTTTGAGAACATCTGATATTTCTTCTACATGAAGTAGATCCAACACTTTCTATAAAAATCATCAACAAAAATCACATAATACCTATGCTTTATTGTATAAGCTGTAGAGAATGGTCCACACACATCTGAGTGAACTCTCTTAAGGATTTCCGTTGTTCGGTTCTCCTTCTCGTGAAAAGTGGCCTTTGTATACTTCTCCATGGTACATCTCTTGCATATGTCTATCTGCACAAGAGTACCCTTTGGAAGCCCTGTAGAAATTAGTTGCATGACCTTCAAAGCATTGTGGTGTAGATGGCCCAATCTCCTATGCCATAACTCACCCTCATCTTGGCTCACCACTCTATCTTCTTTACTCATGAATGTTGCGCAGCCATCTACATCAAGTTTGTGGAGGTTCTTCACACGAAACCCAATCTTCTTAACCTTTCCTGTGGCTTTGTGACGAAGGAATGCTTCCCTTAACTGAAAACCACATCATATCCTCTATCCTCTAACATTGCAACTAAAACTAAATTCTTTTTCAAGCCTGGTACATGCATGGCATATTTTAATAAGAAAGGTTTACCTAATTGTCTTTGAAAAGTAATTGTACCAATACTAGTAGTGCTATACCTCCCGTCATCACCGATCTCAATGTGCATATGAATATCCTTCTCCTCCAAGCTACTAAAGAGTTCTTTGTCTCCCATCAAGTGTAAATATGCATCATTATCCAAGTACCACATTGATCCCATCGCACTAGACACCATACGTGCAATGAGTGAGAAGTCCAACTCGAATTGTGAAGCCAAAGCATCACCCGCTGCAGATCCTAGAGCCTTCTCGTTCTTCTTCTTCTTCTGTGGACAATTAGTGGCATAATTTCCATGCTCATGACTGTGAAAACATTTCACTCTAGACATGTCATGCTCCTTGCCTTCTTTGTTGGTCTTAGATTTGGAATAGGATTTCTTTCCCTTCCCCTTCTTTTCCTTATCAGCCAAGGCACAATTTTACTCATCATCTGTCCTGGATGAGGATCCATCCTTGGTATTCTGCCTAAATTCTTCTTGTAGCAAATTCGACCAAATTCGCTCCTAATCTGGTAGCTTCTCCCTCCCATTGACAGAGTCCTGATAACTATGCCAGCTCTTGGGAAGGCCTAGAAGTGTTAGGCTCACCAAGTCATCATCCACTACAGTAATCTCGACACTTCCAAGCTCATCTCGACATTGGATGAAATTAGTCAAATATTTTGGAATAGTGTCGCCTTTCTCCATTTTGATTTTCCTGAGCTTGTCCTTTAGTGCCAATTTTTTGTGGTCACTTCTATTCTGAAACAGATATGTCAAGGCTTTCCACATTGCATATGGAGTCGCCTTGCCATGGAGACTAGAGACAATGTGATCTCCAACTCCCTCTAATAAGATCCTCCTCACGTTTGCAACCTTCTTTTGCCAAGCATCAAGAAGAGCAGCGTATGCTGCTGCGGGCCTTGGAATATCAGTATCGATAAATTCTTTCAACCCATTGTCCTCCAGAACTGCCTCCATTATGTCTTTCCATGCAACATAATTAGAATTTCCCTCGAGTGCATATTCCAATCTTAATCCATTGAAAGCCATCTTGATCCACCTGTCGCACCAAAGAATATTTTTGCAAATTCGAATGTTGTTCAGCACAAACTCAATTTCTTCTCCACTATAGTGATTTTTGGCGCTCCGATACCATGTAGAAATTATACAAACAATATGTATACCAATGGATTCAATCCGATCATGCAATATACTAAAACAAGATACTAAATCCTTCTACATTATTTGTAGACAATAAACACGATCGCACAATCACACCAAGTAAGAGAAAGAAGCAAATCAATCACACAACACATATATTTTTCCCGGGGAAAGCTTGCTGCTCAAAACCCCTCTATATTTATTGTATAATCACCCAAGGAATCATGAAACAATACAATGCAATCTTCTCACAAGAGTCTGTCGCACTCTACCAACTATCTCACACTGATCCAGACAAAATCGACCAACACTTAGTCAATTTCCTGCCTCTGCTCAGCCTGCCTTGCTTGTGTAATTCTAAGAACAACTGATCCCTATTAATTAGGAAATTCAACCTTCCAAAATTGTGCAATACATCATGGGAACTCCTATGGTTGTCTAATTACGCGTCGACAATTTAATAATAATACAACTGATAGATAACATCCCTTTAACCTCTGTCTCAACTTGGTCTTCATCAGAACTAACATGCATGTACATCATGGGAAATCCTATGGTTGTCTAATTGCGCGTTGACAATTTAACAATAATACAACTGATAGATAACAACCCTTTAACCTCTGTCTCAACTTGGTCTTCATCAGAACTAACATGCATGCAACTATTAATAGTAAATCATGAGTCACTTGACATATCACTGCATGTGAATTAAATATGATTTAATTCACTTGACCTCTCACTAGTGCAACAATCAGTTACAACTAGTTAGACTGACTTTAACTCACTTAACTGATTTAACTGATTTATCATGCATTAAACTAATACACTAACTGTAACTTGGACTCTAAAACAAATAGTATCACTCTACATGACTCACCAACCACCCTCAACTCGAATTTCATGAGCTAACTGAGTCTATCACACTCAGTTAACTATTACAACTGATTATGAGATAAGATTACAATTTATTGTCCAATTTAATTAAGGGAAAATTAAATTAGACACACATTTCTTGTTGACTTTTCAACAAAAATGACATAAGAGACCAAGGTATAAGCAACACTAGAGATAGGAGATCCTTCATTTAAAGAGTAAAATGCGAACTAGGTGATACACCCAATTTCCTGCCTACAAGAAATGAAGAAGGCCAAGTGAGGTAAGTATATATTCATTATTTGAATTTCAATTTCGGTTTGTAAGCAAAGCATGAACTACATGAATTCATATTGTTGTTGTTCCCTCACTTGTAACTACATTTTGCCTTCATTTGCTGCATTTTTTGTTGGTAAGTTTATATAGTATTATTAGGGCTACTACCTCTTATGTAGATGATCAACTGGGTCATTTGACAAATGATTCAATGTACTGAGCGCTAGATGATCAATCGAGTTAACGACAAATGCTTCAATGTATTAGATGAAGGGGATATTGTATTGGGTGATGCTTCAAGGTAGTAGGAAAAGGGGAGTGTGGTATCAAACAATGCTTCAATGTACTAGGCAAAGAGAGATATGGTATTGGGCTCATATTAACTTCGTAAATGCATTTTGAAAGGATCATGGAACAAAATATTTGTTGTAGATCATGAAAATCAATGGCCCTGGTCACTCTGTAGAAGGTGTGGACCTCCTTTAGCCATCTATATAGACCATTCTTATGTTGATTGTAGATTCCAAGAATATCCCAGAATCTAACAATCATGAGAGAGGTCAATTATTTGACCTCTCTCCTAACCTTCAGATTCCAAGATATTCTCAAAATCTACAATCAACATAAGTTTAACATCTATCATATCCTTTGTGCACTTTTCACATCTATTGCCTTTGCTACTTATAAGAATTCTATGTAGTATTGCAATAATAAGTATTATGGAATTGCAAATTTGTCTCAGAATGAATAGATGCAACGAGGATAAGTGGTTGATGTGACGAGGTAATGAGGTAACATAGTGGGATTAGTCATGAGACAAGTAGCCCATGAAAGTTGTGCTTGTCTCAACTACATTATTCAATGTTAAAGAACTAATTTTTTATCAAAGAAATAATTTTTTACCAAGAAGATGTTCATCAACAATCAAACAATAAGACATAATTTTTTTTAACCAATAACCTAGGGAAAAAAACATTATTTTACCATTTCCTTGAATTTTAAAAACTTGAAATAAATACCAACTTTAGTTAAAGGTGAAAAAATGTGCTAATCAACGAAGATTAATGGAAGGTTAGCAATGTATCAATCACTATAGTAACCTTGCCTAACAACAAGGACATATAGTTAATTTAGGATTGGCTTAAGGGTACACAAGTTAGCTAACTTTATGCTTACAGATTTGTTGCAGTGAGCAATGTATTGTGCATTAAATTTTGGATTCCCAAGATAGACCATTCTAACCTTTTATTTGACTCTATTATTTCATTTTAGGGTTTATCCTTGGAAATATTTTTTTTTTATACCAACATTCTCTGGGTAGGAATCTTATTGTTTCCCATAAAGCAGGGTAGGAATCTTATTGTTTCCCATAAAGCAGTGAAGGTTGAAGTGTTTGGGTCAATTGTGTATTAGAATAATAAAACATTCAAATAGACTTTTGATAAATAATTTATTAAGGTCTATCTATCCATCATTCCATTTTATACATTCATTGTTCTTAGTAAACTATTTGTTATACATTGGAAATACCTTCTCGTGTTATGAGCCAATAGATGTTCCCTATAAGATCCCATTTGGTTAAAAATTTATTTCAATTTTATAAATATTTTCTCATTGCTATGTTTCCGGTCAATTTTGTTTTTAAGTATTTAAATAATGTTATTTTCTTTGTGGTACACAACAAATTTAAAAAGTGCTTTATGTCTGGGGATAAGGTTTACTTTTAACTTTTGTAAATATTATTTCATTACTTTTTATCTATGTAAATATTTAACAATTTTTTTTTGTTTATCTAATTGTTAAATATTTAAATGGTTAAATTGTTAAAGGTCTCTCTTAAATATTTAAAATGTCGATGTCAGAACCTTTGTACTTCGGTATATGGGTTAACTTATCCGCGTTTTAAGCAAAATGGGTGAAATCGGAGTTTAAGTTAAATTTTTATTATATATAGTTAAAAAAATGGTTAAATAAATAAATTAAAAAAATAAATTGGGTATGAAAATGATATTTGATTAAAGTATCTAGATATTTTGAAAAATATAATGTCTTACATTATTTATAAGACATGTGTCGGTGAATGTCTTTTAGGAAGTTTAATTCCCCCAAGGTGGCTTTCATCCTCCCACACACAAAATGAGGTTTGAACCTGTAACATGGCATGGACTATACTCCACACAAACTAACTCGTCTACACCGCATGGGTTAAAGTACAATTTATATTATCATATATCTATCTTAATTCAAGATTTATTAAATAAGAAAGATAAAAATGAATACTAAAATTTTATATGCTCAATCAAATATTTTTGGTTTGCTAGGTTATGTGAGTCATGAGATGATTGACATGCCTAAATTGTGGCTTGAGTAGCCATGACCCAGGCTATCTAAGCCATCAAAATCACCAGGGGATCGCACTTGGCCTGCCCACACTAACCCTTAGCATGGTTGGATTTTTTCCCACGAAATTTGAACTGGTAACCTTTATGCCCCGTGGACTTTATATGATCAATCAATTTAAATAAAATGAATTTACATTAATTTATTTATGTTATGGTTTTTATAAGTTCTTTTTATTATTATGATCTTTAATTTATATTATGCTTATTTTAATTGATATTGTACTCACTGTATTATCATATTTAACTAGTTGTCTTCAAGTGCAATATTTTGGAAAGTTTTTCTGTTTATTTTCCGATCTAATTTGTCTAAAATCTAATAGGGATTCATTGAAATCACAAGTTTGATATGTGTCACAAAAAACATTGTTGTGAGTAATCCTGAAGAGTTATTATCTTATCATTATGAATCACAAAACCTTCTAAGATATTAACCCTGTACAGGAGGGAATTTATTGACAAAGTTCAACTTTTTGAACACGTGTTTGCAGATTTCAAAGAAGATGCCAGATCTAACAATTCTAAAAAGGTGTAGAGATGCTTCAATGATTCTGATTTAACTGTTTACTAACAAAGTTCAATTTTTTGAGCACATGAGTTTGTAGATTTCAAAGAAGAGGCCAGATTTAACAATTCTAAAAAGATGTAGAGATGCTTCAATGATTCTGATTTAATTGTTGAATTCTCTGAAGCATCTCCACATTATTTATTTCTTGTTAGATCTGTTCCTCCATCTATGTCCTGATGATGAACCTCAGTTACATTGTTGTGATTAATTTGGAAGAGTCATTATCTTATCATTATGAATCACAAAAGCCTGAATTTTGAGGTAAACTTTTCACAATCAAAGTGCCTCAAGGGGTTTTGAGGGTGCTGAATCCATATACACAACCAAAAAACCAGTTTAAACAGCACATATGTTAAAACACCAGTTTAAACAACACAAATCAAGATTTTACCACAAAATTTTCACTGATTTCTGACAAAAAATCAGCTAAAAATTCTAAAAAATCGCACTTAAAAACTACTCCTATACTTAATGTCTTTATTTTTTATTATATGCATTTTTTTTTTTTAATTTAATTAAATTATAGTGTTTTACACATTTTACTTATATCAAATATAAAATGCACTTAACTTTATATTTAAAATATTAAATCAATTTAAAAGTAATTTCTTAATTTTATTAATTTATAATTTTTTAAAAGCGCATTATTTTATCTTTTTATCTGTGATGTTACTATTAAAATATTCACTCAGTTTCATGACATTATTTTATTTTATTTTTAAATCTAAATTATTATTTTTTTCCACTCATTTCTAAAATAAAATTTCCCATCCATGACTCATAAAACACCTACTTTTCAAAACAGTAATTTATTCTTTTAAAAAGTATTAGTTAAAAACTAAATAATACTGTAGATGTACAAAATAATGAGCAAAATAATGTTGACCTAGTCTGTATCTTTCAAGAACAACTAGCTGCACTCTTAAAAAAACAAAAAAATACAGAGAGTTCCAGCCCGTCTCTGATAACACCGAAATGCATCAGTGAAACACAAACCTAGAGGAGGTAATGGGGGACTAAAGTCGATAAAATTTGAATTTACGAACATTATTACTGGTACTAATTGCAATCATCGCTGCAACATTCAACGTTAAATCAAGAAAAAGTAGTGGACCAAGATAGAAAGGCAAAATGAATGCAGAGGGAGTGGTATCAGTGTCAGTTGGGATAAAACGTATGAATCCGCCAATAGCAGAAGACAGAAAAGGGGATTCATGATTGTCGCCAAAATTAGAGGGAAACACCAGGCGCAAGAGCATGTCCCCACTAAAAAGATAGAGACATTACACTTTGTAACAGAGCTAACACATAGAGATGGACGACAAATCTCAAAGCTCTCAATCCCACCACTATTGGACAAGAATGGCAGAAGTGAGGAAAATTGTTGAGAGTTTGTCACATTGCACTGCACAATGTGTTTCTTGATGCTCTAAAGTCCCGCTCATGTGAGTTATTTTCCTGATATTTTATCAGTACTTGATGTTACCTGATGCATTTCAAGATCTTGTTTGATGCAAAGGAGGAAAAAATTAAGTCCTCTTTCGATATGTTGACTGCCTTTCTGGTATTGTGCTTCACTACCACTGCTGCGTCTGCTACACAACTATCTCCTTCGGGCCTCAACTATGAAGGTATGTATGCGATTTCCAGCATTCGTTTAATGCATTTTCCCCTTATCTGAAACTATGCAATCATTACCTTACTCAAAGTGTGCGGGTAAATTATACAAACCTGGGATTTGGGAGATAGAATGTTGGATATATGTTCCCGAGGGCGCCATTATGGTTAGATTTTCCATTTGAAGTTGGAACCGTTTGGGCATTCAAGTTTTGGGTATATAGCCATTTGAATGAAATTTCAGTCTCAGCACACCCATTTTCGGGGTCTTAGTCTCTTAGGGCACCCATTTGCCTGGAAGTCAATCGTGACAATACTCATTTTCTGTGAACATGAACTAAAGTTCAGCCTTTTGGGCCATCGATTGTTATCTATAGGATGTTGTAAGCTTATCTAAACAGTCTTTAGGTCATTGATGGTTATCTATGTGATGTTGCAAGAATCTCTTTTTACAGTGGCATATCTCTATGTTGGGGTTTTGTTGCACAGTAACACTTCTCTTCTTCTGAATTGTGGTTGCTATTGCAGTTGCAGCTCTAATGGCGATAAAGAATAGTTTGAATGATCCACATAATGTCTTAGAGAATTGGGACATCAATTCGGTGGACCCGTGCGGTTGGAGGATGGTGACATGCACACTTGAAGGCTCTGTTTCTGTATTGTAAGGATGTCCTTTCCCTTTCGTTTTCTGTTCCATAATGCACATATTGTTGTAGGAAAGTTAATGGGCGGGCTTGACTTGATTTGATTTCGTGTAACAGAGGAATTCAGTGTCAGAATTTGTCTGGTAGTTTGTCTCCAAGCATTCGAAACCTCACCAATCTTCAGTCTGTGTAAGTAAATAAAACCTTGATGCAGCATAGGGGGATATAACATAATGATATTAAAGGATAAGCCTATTTGCAATCGTTGTAGACACAGGAGGATATATGCAGCATAAGATCACGCTTGTTTTTGTAATATGAGTTGTGATTATTGGAATGGCTGACAACAGGTTACTACAAAATAACGCCATATCAGGATCAATCCCAGCTGAGTTGGGAAAGCTAGATAAGCTTGACACTCTTGACCTCTCCAACAATCATTTCAATGGGTTGATACCCAGTTCACTGGGAAAATTGAAAAACCTAAATTACTTGTAAGTATTCTGTTAGCTTTGATGCTATTTATTTATATTCCCTTTCTTCTAGTCATTATCTAATTATTTGGAAATCAGCTGCATCCTAAAGATCCTTTTTGTTAATTGTATTTAGTTCTTTTCAGTTACAGAAGCAGATGTAGCAGCTCAAAAATTGGCTACATCTTTGGCCGAGGCCTCCTCATGTGATTTTGTCTCTCAAGTATTCTAATGCCTCTTAAAGAAAATAAAAAAACCCCAAAAGATGTTACATTGTTTGGTCCAAAAGAATCTGACTTACTTTATGTATGCTTTTCTTTGAGCAAACCAGGCGGCTCAACAACAACAACCTATCTGGACCAATTCCCCCATCACTGGCTACTATCACAGGGCTTACTCTCCTGTATGCCTCTCTACTATTTTGGAGCTCTCTTATTCTTTTGCCTAGAATATTTAGTTAAATTTTCATATCCAGTCAGACCAAATTGCAACTATTGCTTTCATAATATGGGTGTACTGATCCCTAAATATTTCAGGGATTTGTCATGCAATAATCTAAGCGGTTCTGTGCCAAGAATTTCTGCTAGAACCTTCAAGTAAGAAATTTTTAGTACACCCTATTTATTATTTTGTTTTATAGAAGCCTTAACTAATAGATGGGAATTGCTTAGTATTGATTCCTTTCCTTCTTGTTCAGTATTGTGGGCAACCCTTTGATTTGTGGTCCGAATTCAACATATAAGTGCCCTGGAGAATTTCCCACGCCTATCCCATTAGTTGTTGAAACACCGCAAGGTAATGCCCTCAATTCAAGCTATGCACATTGTTTTCTACTATATTTGGAGCTTATGTAAAAGCTGGTATCTGCTTTCAGGTAGAGTTCCTTCAAGACAACCTAAAACCAGAAAGCTGGCTGTTGCCTTGGCCACTAGTCTTGGCTTTGTGTTTGTGGTTTCCATTGGACTTCTCATTTGGTGGCGCAAGAGACACAATCAGCAAATTTTCATTGATGTCAATGGTTTGCATGCAATCCTTTTTATAACTGATTTCCTTTCCATTTAAACAATATTTTTTAGGACGGGACAATGATAAATCTAACAGCCCCACCATCCTGTGCATTGACTTATCTTGCAGAACAGCACAACATTGATATTTGTCTAGGGCATTTGAAGAGATTCTCATTTAAAGAGCTACGTGTTGCCACTCATAATTTTAGTAACAAGAATATTTTAGGAGTAGGAGGATATGGAATTGTGTATAGAGGATGCCTACAAGATGGCACTATAGTAGCAATAAAAAGGTTGAAAGATGGTAATGTGGGAGGAGGAGAAATTCAATTTCAAACAGAGGTGGAAATGATCAGCTTGGCTGTGCATAGGAACCTATTACGATTGTATGGATTTTGCACAACCTCCAGAGAGAGGCTTCTGGTCTATCCCTACATGCCAAATGGAAGTGTGGCCTCTTGTCTTAGAGGTCTCTCCCCGTATTGTTTTTTAAAGTTTCACTTTTTCTTTAGCTCTGTTGGAAGTCTTCTTGAATTAGTTAGATCTATCAGGTTATCGCATAAGCAGAGGAAGCTAATTAGACATTGGGTAACTGCAGATCATATTAATGGGAAGCTTGCCCTGGACTGGCCTACTCGCAAGCGTATAGCCCTTGGAGCAGCTAGGGGACTGTTATATTTGCATGAGCAATGTGATCCCAAGATTATTCACCGGGATGTGAAAGCAGCAAATATATTACTGGATGAATATTTTGAAGCTGTTGTTGGAGATTTTGGGTTAGCAAAGCTCTTGGACCACAGGGATTCTCATGTGACTACTGCTGTTCGAGGGACAGTAGGTCACATTGCCCCAGAATACCTTTCAACAGGACAATCTTCAGAGAAAACTGATGTATTTGGCTTTGGGATATTACTGTTGGAACTCATTACAGGACAAAGGGCTTTAGATTTTGGCCAGGCTGCAAAGCAAAAAGTTGTAATGCTGGATTGGGTGAGTATATGCTCAGTTGGACGAAGCGTGAATAGTTAGATTCAGTGGCAACCTTGAAGTTCAATGAGATAACTCTTTTTGTAAGTGGGAAAGCTCACCTCAACTTGTTTTCTTGTGTCCTTGTTTGGCAGGTAAAGAAGCTTCATCAAGAGAAGAAGTTGCACCTCCTTGCTGATAAAGATCTTAAGGGCAATTTTGATAGAGTTGAGCTGGAAGAGATGGTTCAGGTTTCTTTGCTATGCACCCAATTTCAGCCTGGACATCGTCCAAAAATGTGTGATGTTTTGAGAATGTTGGAAGGTGATGGATTGACAGAACGGTGGGAAGCATTGCAAAAAATTGAAACCCCCCGATACAGAGTAACTGAGATACCCATAACATATTCCGAGTTGGCTGAAGAAGATTCTTCGTGGCTTGTCCAGGCAATTGAGCTATCAGGTCCCCGTTGATTTCACAGGCTTGCTAACATTCTAATATCAATGCTTCCATAGCTTGTTGTCTTTGTATTTTTTGTTGGTGCCCATGGAAACATGTGCTGTTCGTTGTATAGGTAGCTTTGGTACAGTCAAAATATTTAGCCATGCACCAAAAAATACGGATACCTTTTTAATTGTCTCTCTGTATAATCTGAGGAAAACTTAAGCATATTTAGTATTTTTTATTGATAAGTTGGTAGCTTTGCTTGTAATAGCTATGCTGTATCCTCGCTTGCCACTTCATCAGCAGCCTAGCTTATTTGATATCAGAGGGTTTTCACAAAAAAATTCTCAGATGGTTGTAAATGGTTATTGAGATATTTCAAAGCAATTTCATATATTATTTGAATTAGGTGTGGACTAAATTTTTTCAAGTGCCAAACATCCACTCTTTCCAAGTATAATGATTTGAATGTTATGTTTTGTGTTTGAAAATCATTTTATTTCCTCAGAAGAAAAGTTATAATACGATGGAGGTAATAATCACATATATATAATCATCTGTGTAATGTGAACATATTCGTTATATTGGGAAGTCATTATGAACCACTTAGACTATCATTGCAAGTTATCTAACTTTTTTCAATTATTATAATAACCCATAACACTTCCAAATTATACCCTAAAAGGATTCAAAGAAGTCTTCAAACAATTGCTGCCAAAGAATATATGCTTGAAACTCCTATGCTAAAACTTGTATTAGTAAGAAATATGAAGAAATTTATGCTTGAAACTCCTATGCTAAAACTTGTATTAGTAAGAAATATGAAGAAATAAATTTGGATACTCCATTTTCTATCCATCCCTTAAAATGGGAAAAATCCAAAACCTAAAATCCAAAACCACATATCCATGGATGAGAAAGTGGTCGGTGATCACTGATCATGGATTACTTGGTAATCCTTGCTTAGAGAGCAAATAACTGTCACGTTGAATGACTCGACGAGATTTGTTTGTATAGAGGTTTAAGAATGGATTACTTCTTTATATTCAAACAAACCTGACCTGACTTTGGATGAATTTGGACATGGTTTGGCAAATAAATAGGATGGTGAAATGGCCTTACTAATGAAGAGAAAATTCAGTTATCCTACAACAATCACATGTTTTACAACTATCTTTCTAGGGATTCCTCTTAGAACCATGTGGAGAAACATTTACCAAAATACTAACCTCAAAAGAAAAAAACTTCAAAAAAACAATTGTGTGCATAGTTTTTTTATATCGCAATATATTAGTTTTTTTGTACTTAAACATTATTTTGCTTTATGAGTGAGATGGATGAGCATTGGGATACTCGATGAGAGAGGAAGAAATATAGTGTGGCACTGAATGGTCAAGCCAGACACCAAATTGGTGTACAAGATCCTCCTGTTTTTCCTTCTGCACAGTGATTTGATTGCTAAAGTATATAGATGTGTAAAGACTGCTTGTGATCTCTTGGAACGAAGAAGAACCATTGTTTCTCTCCACCTTCATTAACCAAACCTACAAGAAATCCCTCTTACATA